>JAVYIG010003053.1:0-213597 GCA_035222895.1 Strongylocentrotus droebachiensis
GTGCGAAATTGTGGTCACGAAACAAGTGATTTTCAGGTGTCAGCCCATAGTCTATGTAGGGCTACAGCCTTTGAGCAAGTGACACTAGAAATATTGCAATCTGTATTGCTGCGCAATGCGAATGTATATCCTCCGGCAGTGGCAGCGATTACGTGTCATCATTATGTTCGAAGGAGGGACAAATTAAGATCCCCTCTCCCCTCCCTGAAACAAAAGGATGACATAGAGAGTCACCACTAGTGACTCTCTATGTCAACTACTGTCAGGACTAGGATAGGAGCAGCATCCCCAAACCAATATGTGTGTAGATTAGATTATAATGCATCTCTGTAGAAAATTTGAAAGAAATCCGTCAAGAAATGTGGCAGTAAGAGCGCATAAAATACATATGTCCTTTGACCATATAAAAGACGGAACGATGAGGGCAGCATCCCCCACAAGTGTAGATTGTACTAAGATACATCTCTTTTAAAATTTGAAAGAAATCTGTCATGAAATATGACCTGCAGAGTACACACAAGATATCTATCAAAATATGACCTTTGACCCTATAAAAGACGGAACACTGAAGGCAGCATC
This sequence comes from Strongylocentrotus droebachiensis, assembly GCA_035222895.1. Taxonomy (NCBI): domain Eukaryota; kingdom Metazoa; phylum Echinodermata; class Echinoidea; order Camarodonta; family Strongylocentrotidae; genus Strongylocentrotus; species Strongylocentrotus droebachiensis. The sequence goes on from JAVYIG010003053.1 coordinate 580, forward strand.
ACCAAAATCTAAAGGCTTTTAGATTATACCAAGATACACCTTTGTTAAAAATTTGAACAAAATCTCCTGAGAAATGTGGCCTATAGAGCGCACGCAAACCATCCACAAATATTTGGCCTTTTACCCTATAGACTGAGACGGAACACCGAGGGCAGCATCACCAAAAGTTATAGGTGTGTAGATACAAAATTTAAAAAAACCCATCAAGGAATGTCAAGCTTATTTTCATACCTTATTTGGGCCCCTGGTGGTGTAGAGGGGGGGCGGAGCCCCGGAAACTTAGGGTTTTTAGGCATTTAATTATGGTCAGATGAACATATTTTGATACCTTATTTGTGACACTGGCAGGACACTAATTGGCGTGAGGTCCAGGGGGCCGAGACCCCAGAAGCTCAGGGTTTTTTTAAGCGTTACCGTCAGATTAGCATCCAGCTGTCTGCCTTAGGGCCCTAGGTGAAATCCAGGGGGCAGAGCCCCCGGAAGCTCAGGAGTTCTAAGGCATTCAATATCGGTCAGATGAGCAATTTTTTTTTTTTTGGGCCCCGAAACTTGGAAAATTACGTCGTCAGATATTTCGTTCAGTAGCTTGGGGGGGGGGGGGGGAAGCCCAGGCCCCCCTGGATCCGCCACTGGTCACATGGTAGTTGAGGCGGCATAACGCTGCTGAATCCGGCATAATGCCGGGGGATACAATAACAATTTTCACTAGCCCAACTAGTCAACCAAAGCTTCACCATGGATGTCACATGGTAGTTAAGGCTTAATAACGATAGTATTGAAACCCCACACTCTGATACCAAAATTGATTACAGATGGTAATCATGTGAAATTAATTCATTCGTTGGTCATGTGTAGGTTGTTGAATGGGCAAAACTTCATTTCCCTAGAAAGGAATTTCATTAATTTTGGCAAACAAATGTGGTAAAACTTCAGCTGTTTGGTAAATTCTACCTTCTGCATAGAAGGTCAACTCACCTCCGGCCTCTACCAGAAGCTTGACCACTTCTATTTGATTATTAAAGACCGCATCATGAAGGGGTGTGGTTCCACATTTAGATGGAGCTGCTAGCAGGTCCAGGGTTTGCCTTCCAGTCTCTGTACCTAAATCTCAAGTATCAAAAGTAATTTAAAATGAAACATCAACTGACCTTGAATTTTGATTATAATAATGGTAATAATGCAATTACACAAGTTCTAAAGCTAATTGAAATGAAGAGATATCACAAAATGGACATTCTGAATGAATTATTTGTAATTCAGGCTGCTGTCCGACATTGGTACAATACAAAATGTTTTGAGTACCACCACAACTGCTATAGCTAACAAAGAATATATAATCTTTATTCCATTTACCCACTTTAACAACTGATCGAGCCAACTCACAATTGTCTGCTGGGAATACAAATGCTTTCATTTCTTCCTGATATCCTTTAGAAATATCTTTTTTTTTACAGGTAAACCATATCAGAAAACTTTTGAACTTCACAATTTGCAATGAGCCACGTTCACATGCATACTTGTAATCTTTCTCTTTCCAGGAGTGAACTTCAGAAGCTCTTTGACACAGGCAATGTGTCCATGGTTGCAGGCTTCATGTAGAGGTGTCCATCCTGCATGGTCCCGGGCATTGACATCGATGTCAGGTTCATTCAGCAGCTCCCTTACTCTGGTGATGTTGTTGTTCCTGCATGCTACATGGAGCGCCGTTTCCCCTTGATTTTAAAATGGATGTAAAAAAGGGGTTGTATTGGTTCATGGTTTGAGAAGCATCAATGAATTTGAGTTTTAAATGGAATGGTAAAAGAATCCACCTTCATTCCAGTGATCTCAAGGCAGCTAGCAGACAGGAAGAAACTGTGTTTTTATTATGACTAGAACACTTAAATGCACTAATATTCTGGTTAATATTCTTATCATTATTTAGAACATAAATTAGGTAAATGGTGGTTGTTAAGATTTCCATATCTAATATAACGGCCTTTCTACAAAAACTGGATTGCAGGAGATCATGTAGGGTCCGCCGGGCTTATTACGTCAGATGGTTTGGGACAGCACATAATAGTTCGACGTGTGCAAAGTTCAACTTAGAAATATAATTAACATATGTTTTGCATAGCATGGTGAGAAAACCTGATTCAACCTAGGGAAAAGTCAATTTACGCAGAGCTTGTGTACTTCTCAAGATAATGTGTTAATCAAAGTTATCATCAACTTTGAAATGTAACATCTAATCATGTAATATGAAGTAAAAGTTTTTTCATTACTGCATCTGTTAACAGATCTGATTCAGACAAAAAAAGAAATTATCAAAATATTGTGTTCTAAATATGTATAAATTAACAAAATACATTAAAACCATTTGCTACCTATACCTCTAACATTCCTGCGGTTCACATTGGTCTTCTGGGGTGAGGTTCTTGGCGATTGTTGACCGATTATACTGCCAGGAACTGAAGATGAAAAGATGAAAAGTTGTGATTCAATCTCGTAATAGCATGACAATTTTGTGAATCTCCACCACCTATCCCACCCCTAAAAAAAAAAGTGAAATAAAACAAATTCTTGAAAAGGTTTCTTGCACAGAAGTGTTTGATAGTCCAAAAGTAAAATCCCTCAAAATTCTGGTTACCGGGAAAATAATAAAATTTTGCTGCGATACCCATCGGTTTACATGTTAAAATGTTCTTTGAGCGCGCGCGGCCACCATAGGCCTAAAGTGCTTTTTCAGTATGAATTTCAGTAATTTTCCCGGCAAAGATAAATGACAGTTTCTCAGATTTTCTGTGATGTTTTAACCAATCTTTACTCAATAAAAGAATAAGGTAAGAATTCTCGTTAGATTTTTGTGTCAATTCTGTATATAAAAGGGATATCGACTGCTTTAATATTCGAGGACTGGCTGTTTTTATACTGGCTCACGGAAAATTTGCATCCGCAGCTATCACCCCTCGGCGCGCCTGGGTGCAAATTTCCCTTGAGCGTATAAAAACAGCCAGTCCTCTCGTAGCAGTCGATATCTCTATACCAGTGTTCAAGAGTAAACATTTTCATTTAAAGGATTCACTGGTTAAGTGTATGCCTACACAAAATGTTGTTATATTCAAAATCTGTTAGAAAGACTAATACTTAGGCCAAGTCCACTCCAAAAATAATTTACTTTCAATAGAAGCAAAAAAATCAGAGAAACATATCAAAAAAAGTTTGAGCAAAATCAGATAACTACCGGTAATTAGAAAGTTATGAATTTTTGAAAAAGTGGACAAAGCACAGCAAGCTTCTCAACCTTGACCATGGCTGATGACGTCATCTAGTATGCGCCATTTTGTGAAATTTTATGAAAATATACTCATGATCATATCTTCATAACGGAAAGTCATTTCTCATTCATATTTATCATAATCAAGGTCAATATCAGGTCAAAAAACGTGTACGGCCTAGTGTCAGTGCGCGTGCAAAATCTTAAAATACTCAAAATTGTCTCAATTTGTTTTGCATACGTTTAAGGCAATTTTGAGCATGTGTCAACAAAAAATCGAGCACACACGCATGCGCGCCCGTTTTCGTTCATCATAGCTGTATGCAACAAAGAATCACCATTCTTTTTTCTCTCATGATATATTACCCATTTTTTCCCAAACAATTTGATACCATCATGTTAAGCTCTTTATGACCATTAATAACAGAATGAGCGTCCATGCGCGCGAGCTCTTGCAATACATAGCATATATGGGCAAATACATGCCTAAAAAAAAAATCCATTATAGCTCTTTGGGATGCACCTGGACCCCCAATTCTTTTCATATTTTGATAGAGTATGATTTCAAGTCTCATTTGGCCATTGAAAATATTTTGACGTCATCATAATGGCCATCGAACTTAAAATATGAATTTGCATATTATGACGTCAGCATATAAATGGAAAAATGATTGTATCTCTGTAAATACTGATCAATTTCTTCCAAATTTTGTTATGTTGTAGCTAAGACAATTCTCTACAAGCTCAGTCAACAACCATTTTTCATTTTGATGCATCATCATAGTGAAAATTTCAATTAAAGGCCACATGTCAGAAATTTCTTAATTTGCGTGTTATGCCTATAGAAGGTGAATTTCGTTCACATCATGAATTTACATGACATTGTTTTTATAGCAGTATCTCGCTTATTTTTGCTCTATTTTCTCTCAAATTTTAGTTGGAACAGCCCACCTACACTTGTTCCAAGCAAGTATTACATGTCTAGTTATATAATATATTCTTTTGAAACTATTGTTCCTCATTATGTTTAACAGGGCCTCATGGAAGACCACTATATTAATGGTAATAATTGGTCACCCTGTCTAAATATCAGAAATATATAAATGTATAAGTCTAGTTAATCACACAACTGTATAATAAGGACAATGCAGACGGTTTCTTTGCATGGTTAAACTGTCATCTTCTAATCTGTTTCCATCATGTGCATTGTACAGGTACCGTGGCTGTATTATCACTACTGTGATGTCTCGTTCCAGGACATTACAGACTGGACTATTTGATGGTATTTAGAATAGAAACTCAGTTTAAGTTTTTTTTTTTAATGTTAAACTCTTCTTGTATAAACGTATGACATGTGGTTAAGTGTTCCAAATATTTGGTAGAGTATTTTTAACAGATGGGAATTTTTTATTTTTTAAAATCATTCTATCATTTTCTTTTTCTGTCTTTCTTATAGTTTTCACATATGAAAAGTAATCAAGTTTCTCTATAGATACTTTCATATATTTGGGAACATTACCTCTGGAGCTGCTTGTGAAACATGTCTCCTCCACCTCTAATAAACCCGCCCTTTTGAGAGCTGTTCTGAGAGTTTGGATTAGCTTGGATGATTCAACCGTCTCTGCCCAGTTCTGGAGCATCATCACATTACCATTACTGGTCTTTGTACCTCTAGCCCAATTGGTCTCTAATGCACGGTTGATATCATGAGTATGGACTCCCAGCTCAACACCAAGTCTCGTTATATCACCATCATCATATATGCTGTCTGCTACGTTGATGATAACATCATTGATTCCATGTGTTTGACTCGATGTTGGACCACTAGAATATATTTTTTTAAAGAAACAGAATTAAAGAACTTTATACTATACATCCTTTTTTATGCAGTGTATATCATAAATTCCATATGACAAAGTGAATGATCGAACAAAATATCCTGGTTCATCTTTCATTTCACCGGTATGTGAATTCATTATTTGACATTTAGTAACAATAGATTTATCACAAATGCTGATTATTCATTTTCATAATACACCAATAGTACCCGAGACTAGCCTACCCGAGACCGTAGATATACTGGCTGGGTTTCAGCGGGGTGCTAGTCTGATCCCGGTGTTCTTACCAGAGGAGAGGAGCTAATAGGTGACGCTGTTAGCTCTAGAAAAACTCTCATAACCCTATGACGAGAACATGACAAGGCGGGTTGGGTCGCCTTCAAATAAACCCCGTCCTGCACCGGGCAGCAGTGAAGCAGTACCTGTAGTTGGCCGAGGATCCAAACCTTGGACAATGGTGGCTACGGGGGAGCAGAGGGCAGGTCAGCATCAATGCTTCTAGCTTCTGTACTGCGATGGAAGGATCTGGCCGCCCACCATTATTAATTCGTCACGTTTGTCATCATGAGAGTACAAAATCAACAGATCAAGTGGGTATCGGAAGGTGGAACCCGCAGGCCAGAAGATACGTCAAGAGCTACTGCAGAAGAGAGAGGTACTGCTCATAGTACGCGTGCAGGTGATGACGAATCAGGATCAAAGCCTCTTGTTGGTATGGAAAAGCACCCTTACCATGTGTAGCTGAGCAGTACAGAATTAAGGGTCAAACTGCTCTGTGTTTTTTTATCACTAACTTCATGCTGTCAGTCCATCATTTTGTGGTATGAAAAGATGCAAAACTGAATTTTACATGAATAGAACCATTTTGCACTTGAAAAATTGAGTTGTATTCTGAATTCATATCATCAAGTTATCAAACTATGTCATTCACATTCACCCAAAGAAACAATAAATATTTTGTTTCTGCATAATGTCAACAGGTGACACTGAACCCTATTTTTTCATTAAGGACATGTTTCATGCTTGAAAAAAAAAGTTTGACACTTGTAGCACTGAAATTTTACAGACTTTACCAGTAACTTGTATACAGCACACAAACAAAAATTCAGAAGAATCAAAGGAACTTTTTTTTCACCCCAAGTAAAACACAAGTGTGTACCCTGATTATAAAACAACTCTTAAGACTGTTTCACCAACCCCTACCACCCCAATGTAAAAGAGATTAAAAACTATCAAGATGTGTTTAGAATGCAAACTAATTCTGAATTTTGAAATAGATTAACTCATAGCCTGCCATAAGGCTGCATGCACGCTAATGTTATAGTGCTTTGTACACATTAGCAAGCTACGTCTGCTTCCCTGCTTCTTGCATGTTTGGGCGCATTCGTAATAGCAGTTATTGTTCATGCCCATTGGACTGTGCCTAGTATTTTGCATGCACTATTGATAGTACCATCGCGTTAATCCGATTATCTCATTATAAATTTGGCACTGGGGGGATTTGTGGCTTGGCACCCGGGCTTGGCACAATGGGGATTAGCCCTGTGGCAGGATAAGAGTTAAGGGATAAGGCATGAAGACAATGTTTATTATGGAAATGGATGTGGGATGAATGTTAGAGGATTGATCTCCATGTATGATGCACAATTAGTTTTTTAAACAAAAGATAAAGAATGCATTATTGTAAATTAGAAATTGACATAGTTTTTCATACCAAAAAATCGCTAGAATTTGAATTTCCTGACCAGATTAAAGAATATCCAGTATGAAAATATGAACAAAAATGTTCTTTTAAGTTTTAAAGAATTTTTGTTAAATGCTAGGATAAAAAGTTTATCAAACTTTTGAGTTGACGTGGTGTCAACCATTCACTACTCTCTATTCTCTCTCAATCGACGCCTGTTCTCTACTTTTGACAAGGTGCTTCCACTGATGTGTCATTTTTGGTAGAAAAAGAAAGATGTATCCTAAGGAAATAGATAGTTTATGGAGTTGATACACACTCAATAATTCTAGCTCCTCAAATAATGGTTGTGAATGAGTCCTAATAGGACTACCGGTAAACATTATAACTCTTAGTGCCATCTTTTGGCTTGATATTAATGAACACTTCATATTTATTTCATAATTACTTCCCCAAACCTCATTTCCGTTGAATTTAGAAAGAAAGGCTAGCTAAGGCATTTTCATATTGTCACTACTTTATGCTTAGGCGTATCAAAAGTTAATAATAAATACATACGGTATACAGTATTTAAAAAATCTAGGGGTAAAACACTGGTCTGAAGTTTTTGTGTTCATAATTATTCTCCCTCAGAAAAATGAACTTTTTTAAATACCAGGCCAAGCCCCAACTGGGTTGACACATAGCCAGTATGACATTTGTTGTCTTTGAGATGACATGCTGATTTTGCAAGAAAAAATACTAATCCAACAATTTTGGGTGCGAACAAGTTTTTCAAACTCTATACAAGGGCGATAAAAGTACAGGGATTTGGTTTGGAACATTAATTTGCGCAATACTGGCACCCCTGCTGTGCGCCTTGGACCGATGTTCCTTACAACCAGACAGATGCACGACTCATGGATTACTAGATCTATATAACTATCACAGTAAAGCCCTTATCACATTTGATAGTGAGACCCTTTTCACTATTTTAATAAAACTATTTCTTATTTAAAAAATCTATATCCACATTGCTTTTTGTACATACATTTATGAAATAAATGAATATCAATGGAATAATCTGTATTCTAATGGTTGTAAGAAATGATTTCTTACAACTTAGCAAATAATTAGTTTTAATTTGAAAGAAGAAATGTATCAGCTATATTAACGCAACTAAAAAAAATCAAAGGAGGAAAACCAAAGAGATCAGTCTTCAGGAACAAATCTAAAGTAAAAACTATTCATTTCTATATGTTTTTTCTTCAATAATAGAAAGAGAACACTTTTTTGGCTCAGATTTGATATCCAAATAAATTGAAAAAAATTGACACCACGTTAACGCTTCGGCATTCTCCATGGTCTTCAGAAAATTACTTGAGGATTCACAAGACCAGGATGCCAGGTTTATGGGCATTCTGACAATTTTCTGAGGGTTCAAGAGACCTACATTGCTGCATGATCTTGTGAGCTGTCTATATAATCCCAGCTAAATCACAAGCAGGATTTTGTAAGTAAAAGGTTGCAAAAGGTTTGTAAAAGGTTGCAAGAAAGTTCGCAAACAGTTTTCATTGTCGCAAAAAGTTTTTCTTGTCGCAAAGAAATTTTGATCACGTTCAAAATTTCTTTGCAAATTTCTTTTTCCGCAAACAGTTGCAAGCGTTTGCAAAACATTTGTAAGCCTTTGCAAAACAGTTGTATGCCTTTGCAAATGGTTGTAAGACAGTGTCGCTGAAATTCTTTTTGATTCACCAATGCTAGCGACCACGTTGGTTACCATATGGTTCCTATATAAAATCGACCCACTGAGTATCAGAAGTTAGTAAGGTCCCAAACATCCACATATAGTGGCAAAGGATTGGCAAATAATTGGTAATATTCGCAAAAACTGTCGCTAACATTTGCTTACAGTCGCCAACTGACTTTCGCAAACACTTTCGCAAACATTCGCTAAAAGTTGGCGAATCCAAGTTAGTGAGATACACCCTTTAGAGGTATTATCTTTAAATCTCAATGTAAACACACCAAACACGTCCTCAATACACATTATATGCTTACAGTTAATACACATGTGGGCAAAAATGTAGTTTTTGTGGAAATCAAATCTATAACTTTGGGTTGCTATATCTTTTCTCTAAACAGAGATATAAGCCTCTTCTTTGCACAAGATATTGTCATTGTACATTGGCAAATTCCCAGAAAGTTACAAAAAATGCACTTCTCCGATTTTGATATATATTTTTATAGAAAATAATTTTTTTGGATTAAATTCAATATTTCAGAAAAAAAATCACATAAAATCATGTGTTTTACTTAAATTGTCAATGTTAGTTGGCCCAATTCCATTGAAATTGGTAAAAAAAAAAGTATAAAGATGATACTAATTTAGAGCTTCCCTAAAAAAGGGGGGCTTGAAAATGTCTTTAAGTGGGAAAATAACGACTATTTTGGTCGTACGTTTTATGCTGTACAAAGATTCAATCAGTTTAATTTTGGCCATTACAAGCAGTGGGTTATTGATGTAGACAAAATAATGCTCATGTACCCTTTTACAGCTCATGTTATGTATGTTATTACCAAAGAAGAAAAAAGCCAGTCAGTCACTCAATAGTGTCTGACAGTGAAGTCTAGCAAGTAAACGGGTTTCCTTGCATAATTTGAATATTAGGACACTGCTAACGTTTAAATTTCACAGATAGGACATACATGGCATATTTATAATTCCTGCAAAGTTCTAAAGAATTTGATGTTGGCTGCAAAAGGGACATACCGGTAGTATCTTTAAAATATTATTCACAAAATACTATTTTTCGTCAAAAGGGCCTCTTTTTTGGACGCCCCCTCAGATTTAGGGTGTACAAATTATTAAAAAACACCTGAAATATTGTGTATTATAATAAATTCACTGCGAATGGGTGTGCTTAGTTTGTGTGATAGTGGAAGACACCTCAAAAACTATAAGAATGATATTTGACTTTGGCCCTCTACTTATTTGTTAATAATCATGATTGTTCATGAAGTGATAACTATTTAAACATATTGGCCCGAATTCACAAAGCAAGGTTTGAGCTCAGAACAAGGTTTGAGCTCAAACCTCCTTTTGTTTCGCCAAACCTCCTTTTGTTATTTACAAACCTGGTTTGTAAATAACAAAAGGAGGTTTGGCGAAACAAAAGGAGGTTTGAGCTCAAACCTTGGTCTGAGCTCAAACCTTGCTTTGTGAATTCGGGCCACAATGTTTACTTGCATGTTAACATGATAAAGTTTGTCTGAATTGGAAGGAGGCCACTGTTTTAGCATTTTACCCTTTAAAAATGTTCAATGTTAGGACCTATATAATTGATTTTCTTTTGGCGTACATTTTATCTTGGGGAGTTGGTGTTTTGTCTATTAAATTCTTTCAGTAGGAGATGAATATCCAATAACTTCATATTGTCATATCTACGAACGCACCTTCTTGTTTCACAATATGTGTCGACCACCGTTTATTATATAACTACCAATAGTTCAATCATATGAAATTTTAAAGAACAATAACCTGAGCTACCGGTACTCTTCAAAGTGATCAATGTCATTGGCATTCTGTGACCAGTGCTAAATGTAAACAATCAGTAAAATCAGAACTGATTTTATTATTTACTATATAAACCTATGTATCTACCTATTATTTGCTAGTTTATCTAAACTATGCTACCATCGAACTCTTTAAACACATCACATTCGCGCATGCCCCACGCCCATACATCGCCTTCCCAGGATTCACATGCACATCGCACGCCTGCATTCATCCTCTTTCATGAGCCTCCGAAGACAAAGCTTCGGACATGTTGCCCGCAAGGAGAGGGGACGGAGGGAGGGACAAAAGTAGATACATAGATTTATATAGTAAATCAAAAAAGCAGTTCTGATTTTTCTGATTTACCACAATAAATCAATGTATCTACCTATTATTTGCTAGACAAGCACACAAATAGACTGGGAGGCATGTCCCAAACAAGATGGATCGTACTCCTCCGCTGTCCGGAAGTTATTGCCATAAGGAAAACCGTTTTCACCCTCAAGCGAATAAGAGAGGCCTTAGACAAAGGCTCAAAAGGAGGCTTTGCCAAAACGTCCAAAACCTTCAGTAGACTCGAAGCAGGAGCCAGCTTCGTGATAAGTGGCCACTGCAGAAAAAGAACGCAGTAACTTGGACAAGAAATGGGAGATAAACTCCTGAGCCGTCCGGAAACCTGACATGCATGAGTGGCGGCGAGGGCCGAACGGTAACCACAAAAAGTGGAAAGGACTTTACCCTTGTCAAACAAGTAAATAAAAAAATCAGCTATGACACCTACCGAAGTCTACGGGTGAGACCCCGAGGTCTTCACACCAAATGAAGCAGGGCTCCAAACAAGAATTGTAAAGGGTCCTTGTGGGATCCCTACGACTCTAGACTATAAACCGCTAGGCTCTCGTAGAGAGTACAGAAGTCATAGCGTCCTCCCCGACACCGGCCCGGCGGTCAGAGAGAGTATGCACCGCGGGACGATGACGGAGAATCCCCGACAGAGGCTGGGACAACAAGTCCGGTCTCAGCGGGAGAGGGAACAGATGTCCGCAGCAAAAGGGACAGAAACCAAAAACACTGAACTGAAACAAACTGGAAACGGGAAACCCGCCGGGGAGCCCGTTGCCTCAGACATCAGCGACGGAGTCTGATTACCCTCCAAGTGAGCTGGGGAACTGTGTCCAAGAGATAATTCCCCCACCAAAGGCGGCGCAACAGCCCTCAAGGGATGGTCAGCCGCAGGACTAAGCTTCAATGAGAACCTATCACAGATGGCAAAGACATTTACGAGAAGAGTCCCAGACATATCCGTCATCTGGGAAAACCCCAAACCCCAGAGGGGAAGGGTGAGTCCAGATCCAGCTACAAGATCCAGGCTCCAACGTATCCATCACGAACCTGCATCCTAAAGAAAAAGTAAACAAAGAGAAACGCCAGACAAAAGGAGCGAGAGTGAAATAAACTCAATGCTCACTATATTTCCAGCCAAACAGTTTCAAATAAAATGTTTCATATCAAACTTAACCCAACAGCATGCACGAAAAATAAAATCAAACAATCACGAACAGACAAAAGATCGCACCGCAGAAGCAGTGATCCGGGACGCGTAACGAGCCAAGACGGAATGTGAAGGCGATGAAGAAAATAATCGCCTAACCTACACGTAGGCAATCTCAAAAGCAAAGGCAGTAACGCCAGGACCAAACGCCCTGACCCACCAGCGTACCGAAGCCTGTAATTAACGGTCGTGAAAAGGGAAATATGCAGCGCAGAAATGATACTCAAATTTCCGCAAAATTAAATATGTGACTTGGAAACCCGCACCACCAAATTAATAGCAATTAAAATGAAGACGGAATGCAATGCGTAAAAAGAGATAAGCTTATCGAAACTAGATGGACCTTCGATAGCGTGCAGTCGAAAATGATGCCTCCGTCATGGAGCAATTTTACAAACCAAAACAGAAGAGAGCTATTATTGCATACATAATGAGCCCTGTGACCTTTGACCTTGGATCTCGTGACCTCAACATCTAATCAGTTCATTGGCTCTGCAAGATACATACATGACCTAAGTTTGGCGGGAATCCATCAATGGGTTCTTGAGATAACGCGGTCACGAGAACGGGATGGACGGACGGACGGACGGACAACCCGAAAACATGCCTCCTGGTACTTTGTAGAGGAGGCATAAAAAGGACAAAATCCTTGATTTTAAATGTGACTCAGCTGTATACGATGTCTCTCTAGTAGGCGAGAATAGAAAAAGGATGAATGGCGGGAGTCCGATGTGCACATGAATCCTGGGAAGGCGATGTATGGGGGTGGGGCATGCGCGAATGTGACCTTTTTAAAGAGTTCTTGATGGTAGCGTCGTTTAGATAAATTAGCAAATAATAGATTGATACATTGATTTATTGTGGTACATACTGTATACATGTATCACAGTGGACTTAATATGCTAAACATGTCTGTACCTTGCACTTGGTGTGTCATCCCTTGCAGGTTCAGTCGTCTCACCAGTTTTCAGCCTCTTTGCCAATGGGAATGCTAACATGCCTGAGGAGAAATGTCAACAAATAAATAGAAATACATGTTATGAGGCATAGTCACAAATACAAGTTACAGTGGTTCAAGGTTTACCTGGGGCATGATTACTTTAAGTGCTAAACATTGACTTTGTTAACTGTTATTGTGCCGGGCACATAACTGTGACAGACAGATGGATATTTTGAAATACACATTACTTCACAAAGAAAAATATATATGGTGGTGAATTAAATACAAAATTTAGAGCATAATTAAGTCAGGTTCTAGATATTTGTGGAGATATAGGGTAATTACAACTTGGTATAGTTTCCGTCTTGAAAAAATGGTTTGGGGAATGAGAGATCCCAAGAAATCGATCCCGGGGAAGCCTCCATAAATTATGACATTAAGGGTTTCCTGATTTAAGTTGTCATTTATCACTCACAAACGAAGGCCGGAAACTATATATATAACTAGACATGTAATACTTGTTTAGAACAAGTATAGGTGGGCTGTTCCAAATAAAATTTGAGAGAAAATTGAGCAAAAATAACGAGATACTGCTAAAAAAAATGTCATGTAGATTCATGATGTGAACAAAATTCACCTTCCTGAGGCATAATATGCAAATTAAGAAATTTCTGACATGTGGCCTTTAATCAAAATTTTCACTATGATGACGTCATCAAAATGAAAAATGGTTATGACTGAGCTTGTAGAGAATTGTCTTAGCTACAACATTCCCAAATTTTGGAGAAAATTGATCAATATTTACAGAGATACAATCGATTTTCCAAAAATATGCTGACGTCATAATATGCAAATTCGTATTTTGAGTTCGAAGGCCATTATGATGATGTCAGAATATTTTTAATGGCCAAATGTGACATGAAATCATATCTCTGACACATACTCGATGCAAAAATGAAAAAAAATAAGAGCTATAATGGATTTTGTATAAGCATGTTTTTTGCCCATATATGCTGTGTATTACATGAGCTCGCACGCACAGACATGGACGCTCATTCCTTTATTAATAGTCATAAAGAGATAAACACGGTGTCATTGTTTGTAAAAAAATATGAAATATCATGGAAGAAAAAAAAATGGTGATTCTATGATGCGTATAGCCATGACGCACGAAAACGCACGCGCATGCGTGATTTTTTATATAATGCTTAAAATGGCGTGAAACCTACGTACCGTATGCAAAATGAATTTGAGACGATTTGGTGTATTTTTAAATTTTGACGTGCGTATATATATGTGCGCGCGGAGATTTTAATGACATATTATGTTGAACCTTGACCTGAAGTTCATGTGTTTAAATATGATTCAGTTTTGATGACTCGTTATGAAGATATGATCACGAGTTGATTTTCAGAAAATTTCTCAAAATGGCGCCTAGATGACGTCATCAGTCATGGTCAAGGTTGAAAACCTTGCTGTGCTTTGTTCATATGCCTAGGTATACATATGTGTGCCAAATTTCAAGGTATTTGATTGAACCATTTTCAAATTATCTTGCTAACACAAAAGTGGGTCGAAATAAGAAAAATAAATAATAAATAAATAATAAAGGCAATTTTAACAAAAATATAAGGTGGTTTGTATTATAAACAGCCTGTTGATAAATCAAATATAAAACATTCAAACAACAATAATACGGTAGTATATAAAATATACAATGAAGTATATACAGTAATAGTTTGAAAATTGAAACTCAATATCATGTTAAAGAGATGGTTCATTGAAATGTGGAAAATAGGCTAATTACACCTCTACAGATTGCTGAGAACATTAACAAAATGAGCAAAGTACTTTAGAAGCCCTCACTGTTGTGAAGAATAAATCAAATGCAATTTTGTTACCCTTTCCTGAACCCACTCACTAAGTGAATTGACGGCGTTATTTTACATGCGAAACGATGACGTCACAATATGAACAACCTACATCACACATTCGGGACAATGTTGGATACCCATTGCAATTTTCAGATATGGGTTAACGTTGTTTGTATATTTACCGCCAGTGGTGATATTTCCTCTTTTTTTGGCATTTTGAATGAGATACACTGAATAAATGATACTTTCTACAAATGTTTGTTTGATTTTTCTATTTTTTTCCGTCACATTTGAGCATAAAAATCGGGAAAATAATCACATATTCTGAGTGCACTTCGGCGTGTATGTGTCTGATCTGGGAAGGCAAAGGACATTTTGCATTCTGACCTAACGACTCTTTTGGAGTAAAATAGGCGACAAATTTACATAGAATTGTCCAGATATTCATTACAAAAATGTGTGATTAGGCTGATTAATTTACATTTTTGATAAATCAAGTCGTATAGGACCTGATAAACCGAGAGAAACAGATCAGTCTGGTTCGCGATTCACGGCTAGCTCGAGCGCCGGGCTACGGGCTAGGCTGGCTAGCAAGCTGCGCTAGGATGTGATGCACGCATATAGAGGTCAGTGTATTGCACACATAGTACATGCACAGAGTACACACGCACAGCTACCAGCTACGGGAAACTTGAACGCTACATCGACGATATATTCACTCGCTTTTTGGAAGTTATATACCATTTATCTAGACTAACGTCAGATTAAGAACCAAAACCATGCCATGGAGGAGCCTTCTGGAATATACTCAAGTATATGTTTTCGTCCATATCCATATTTCCAGGGGATTTTGATAAAGGTATGCAGCGTTAGGTATAAATGGGTACGGTACTCGAGAGTCAATGCAATACATGTGAATAGCACGCAAACTGCATCTCCCCCGTCGTCATTCATTTCAGCTGAGCGGCCCGCTGTTCATATTGTGACGTCACTTAAAAAATCAGCTGACTTACGATGTTTTGGGGGCGTTGAGTGGGTTGATTTTTCGTCAATTTCAATCAACTTTTATAAATTTCGCTCGAATGTACAAGTTACACAAATGTAATGATTTTACTCAGTGTAATTTTTCGATTGCAATGATACCAAATTCAGTCAAGTTTGAAATCAATAAACCATCTCTTTAAAGTTATAACAGAAAAAATAATCTTTACTTTATAATTCCACGGGGGCGATTTTTAATTTTGCAATCGCCCCCGTGAGCAACATGACGGGGGCGATTATGTAGCTCACGGGGGCGAATCGCCCATCACCCCCGTGTATTTTGAGTGCTGACGGATAGATTGTATAATGAACGATTGAAAACATGCATCATTTGTTTTTATACAACGAAACTCCTAGATCCTTGTTATTTGATGTAAAAAGAATTCATTCAAGATTGTTTTGTAATGTACAGTATAAATATGGCTGACAAATAAATTTCAAGTTTAAGGTTTAATTTAGTGCGCATGCACAATATATAGCAAGCGCACTTACCTCTATACCCATAGTGCTGCGCAAGAATAGGCCCATGCACACACATTATTAAGCGCTAACCTCTAGGCGCACTACTGCGCATCGTGTAGTACATTTACACACTACATGTGCTAAAAAAGCGTGCAATAGGACTGGAAAGTATTGCACGCTTTTTCATGAAAATGACCAATCATTTGATTAAGATCTGGGAGTGCATGAGTTAATTGTATAATAATTAATAGTCTATAGATTTCTAGATCTAGACTAGACCGAATTTTCCGTCTCTTTCGTTCGTTAGCCTCTTATTGGGGTAGGGTCGGCCGGCTCTCTCTTTAGAGACGGAAACCGTCTAATCACATGTCCTTGATAACGCCACGACCAACTCTGGTCGTAGCGTTTTGCCCCCAAAATCCCCCTAAATGTCATTTTACCTCGTGTATATCCAAATGTAAATTAGGCCTAGGGTATAATAATTCGGTTCCACTTACTAACTTGCTTGAAATAATCCGTTTAATGGTCCCTTTTAAGGAAATTATGGGTCTAAATTGACAGCCGTGTTGAAAATCTTGCAAGTCTCGCTGCCGGAGTTATCTAAATCAATCTCATCCCTTCTAGTCTACGCCGAAGGCAAAATGATTATGAAAGAAAAACTGTGATAACGCCATTACGAACGTGTAGACGGCGCACAGTTTTTCCTTCATAATCATTTTGCCTTCGGCGTAGACTAGAAGGGATGAGATTGATTTAGATGACTCCGGCAGCGAGACTTGCAAGATTTTCAACACGGCTGTCAATTTAGACCCATAATTTCCTTAAAAGGGACCATTAAACGGATTATTTCAAGCAAGTTAGTAAGTGGAACCGAATTATTATACCCTAGGCCTAATTTACATTTGGATATACACGAGGTAAAATGACATTTAGGGGGATTTTGGGGGCAAAACGCTACGACCAGAGTTGGTCGTGGCGTTATCAAGGACATGTGATTAGACGGTTTCCGTCTCTAAAGAGAGAGCCGGCCGACCCTACCCCAATAAGAGGCTAACGAACGAAAGAGACGGAAAATTCGGTCTAGATCTAGACTAATCACTAAGATGTGAAATCAACCCAAGTCATACCTGGACGATGAAGGCCTGTCCCACTTGTAGATGGGGCGTCTGAATTAATAACGGCATCATCACCTTCACTGTCACTGGATATGTTGATGAAAAGAGCTCCCGATCGCTTTGCCTTTGGCATTGCCTTTGGCATTGCCACGGTGCAGTGCAGTGGCCACCGTCGGCGTTACGTTAATTATCTCACCCTCAGCTCAAGCGTCGATGTAGCCTGTCTGAATGCACGCAGTGCTTCAACAAAAACAAAAACCCGAAGTCAAATCTAGACTATCCCTCTTTTCTTTGGCACGAGAAAAAACACATACTCTAACCGTATGCTATAAAAACAATGATATCATTCCTACGCGTCGTGGGTCGATCTAGTCTGTAACTGTCATGTGAGACGACAATCACCGCGGCAAACAGCGTAAACGTAGCTCACTGCATAAATTTTGCTTGCCAAAGCGCCGCGACGTGTTTAGGGGTATACCTACGGGGAATCCCCGCAACAACCTGTTACGATATGTCAATTATCGATACTAAAACTCCCGTGAATCTTTTTAAGTCCAAGGCCACTCCAAAAATAACTCACTTTCAATAGAAGCAGATAAATCAGACAAACTAATCAAAAAGAAAACTTTGAAAATCACTAGACAGATTGGCAGCTCACTCATGAGTCTGTGACGTCATGTCCTCACTCATCATCATCAACTTCAGGTGGCGCTGTAAAGCGCTGCTGTGTGGTCTTCACGAGAGCACGCCATCCAACTCTTTCACCTGCCATTTGTGTTGTACCTTTCATTCCTTGTCCAGACATTTTCTTGATATTTACGTCTCAACGGTCTCATTAATTATTACTTTTAATCCTTGTCTATAAAGGCGCGATCGAAGCGCGGAAGCTTTCACGTTTCAGTAAATTATTAGAGAAACTGTAGACGATTCGTTGTACCGTTTTGACTCTTAATCCTTGTCTGAATTCAGTCCCCCCCCTAGCTCCCGCGCTAAGCCTCGACGTTTCATTCAATTATTAGAGAAAGAAGACAATTTGTTGTACAGTTTACGACTCTTAATCTTTGTCTGAATTCAGTTTCCCCTCTCCCGCGCAAAGCGCGAAGCTTTGAAGTTTCATTAAATCATTAGAGAATGAAGACGATCCGTTACCGACTCTTAATCATTGTCTGAATTTTCAAAGATGTTTCTTTGTCCAAAAAAGTCACAGTTCGTAGGGAAAAATTGCCAGCCGGCCGACCGAACACATCTCACCGACTTTAAACTTCTGCATGAGCACACGAGGATCGAGCAAGAATACCGACACATGCAGCGGACCCGACACAGCAACATAATTATCTATGCGTAACTTTCTTGCCCCCCTCGACGTGGTGACTCCACCCAAACCCCCTCTTTCTTTTACTCCCATCCCTTTTCTCTCAGGCTCTTAACCCTATCTCTTTCCTCTTTTTCATCCCCCGTTTCTTTTGTTTCCTTTTTCTCTTCTTTTTTCCTTTTCTCCTTTTCTTTCTTTTCTTTCTCTTCCTTTCTTTCCTCTTCCTTTTCTTCTCTTCTCTTTCTTTTCCTTCCCTTTCCCTCTCATTTTCCCCTCCCCCCTTTCTCATTTTCCCGACAGAAGCACAATTTTACCGACAATATCCTGACAGGTTGAGGTGTCGCACGTTATTTTTACCCCATTATTCTTTTTAGAGAAATGCAATTCCTCATGCTCTCGCACCTCTCTTCTAACGATGTATAATTCTCTGTCCCCCTTTTTTCCATTTTAAGTTTTTTGTTTGTTCTTCTTGTGCTTTTTTTAGGGGGGCTACACGCCTGGCAAGAGGGTCGCCATAGTGCACACTGCAAAATTGCGTGCCCTCCGCCCCTTTATCCGTAAAAAACCCCCCTTCTTATAACATATCACCCCCCTTTCTTTCTTTTCCCCTTCTCATTATTCTCCTTTCCCCCCTTTTCTCTCCTTCGTCTCCCCCTTCTTCCTTTTCCCCTTTTTTCCTCTCCCCTTTTCTCTCCTCCCTCTTTTCTTCTTCTTTCTCTCTTCCCTTTTATTTCTTTTAACCCTCCTTTTTCTTTCGCCCTCCCTTTTCCCATTTTCTTTCCCCCCCTTCCCCCCTTTTTTTACCGGGGGGCATGTGGCCCCTGTGGGGGTGTCGCACGCCCCCACACCCTCGTTTTGTTTTCCTGCTGCCAGGTTGTGCAGTGATATTTTCTTGAAGGCATCGATGTGTAGTGTGTGTATGGAGGAGTACATGTACTTGTACAATAAAATGGTAATACACCAGTCTTTGTTTTTTCTTGTTTTCATTTGCCCCGTCTGTACCGGCTTACTCTGGGTCGCCATGTGCGGTTTGCTGTGGGGGTTTCACAAAGTGTCCGGTAAATCGGACCAGACCATTTGTAGATGTGAGGGGTATATTTCACAAACGTCACCCTGACGGACATTTCGTGAATAAAGGAGCATGTTTTATGTACAGAACAATTTGGTGAGGAGCTCTCAAGATATGTCACAGTGTTGCATATTTGTGTTTCACTGATGATAACTTCAAAAATGTATAACTTTTCTATTTTAGTTGGATATTGCTCGAACTTTCTCCAATTTGTTAGACTCATTTTCTGCTTTTGTTAAAACCAAATTAATATCAGGGTGGACTTCCCTTTGAACAAAATGGTATGTGCCTATTATGCTACCTGCTCATTCATCCATCCATTATGATTAAGGTCTCATATAATAGAAGAGAATATGAGCTTCTCAATTATTTGTAACTTAATTGAACAATTAATTCACATCATATAACTATAATTTAAAAACCAAAATTACCCACATGCAACAGCCATCCACTCATTTTGGACATTTGAATTGGGTTTCTGACACTGCTACTTTGGGTTGTCTGAAATAAGTAAAAATGTAACTTCTTGATCATGATCTTGGTGTCGTATGGAGAAGAGAAAATCAGCTTCCAATCATATATACATTACCCAAGGAATAATTTGAAAATATTGAGTTATTTACCCGCAAACTTGGGTTACCTTTTTTCAGGGACACCCTGAATTGGATAATCTCATGCATGCATTGAGAGCATTTATTGCTGCAAAGGTATGCAACGTGACATTGGTAAAATGGTATATTTATAATTGGACTGCTGT
The DNA here is from genome assembly GCA_035222895.1 of Strongylocentrotus droebachiensis. NCBI lineage: Eukaryota > Metazoa > Echinodermata > Echinoidea > Camarodonta > Strongylocentrotidae > Strongylocentrotus > Strongylocentrotus droebachiensis. Next base: position 21,018 of record JAVYIG010003053.1, read on the forward strand.
GATGAATGAGAGATTAACGAGAAAATGAGGGAAAGAAAAAGGGCTTGACAAAGATATGATATTGGCAATCTTTGTTTGATACCTTTGTTTTGTTTGACCCAACTGCCAAGAAAGCATGTGTACATGTATGCTGGTATTAGTAAGCAGCCAGGTAACCGACAGCTTTAAAAATAAAGTTGAGTTCTGGTCATGCGAATGCATTGTGAAAGAAACAGTGTGGAATCGATCAGAAAAGGTTGATCATCTAGCATTGGTTTGGACTAGTAACACCTACTGGTAGTTTTTATTCATCACAAAAAAAATATAGACACAGCCAGGTATCGTGAAGTTAATTCAAACACAAAACTTTTTATTCCAATTTCTACACAAAAATATATGCTTTATACTCGTCCATAGTTATAACCTGTGCTTTGAAATTTACCATATGAATTATGAAACGATGCTTAAAATACAGTGGAGCTAATATCTTACATTTCACCTTTGAATTTCATCAATGAATTTACTGACAATGTATAACTGAAGACATATGGGACACAGATTGGCAAGCCATACATGTTGCATAAAAAATGACAGGAATAACTTCAACAGATACATTTACTTCAGAATCCATCATATTTCCCCAAAATCTAGTTGGGAGAAAAAGAGACCGAGGTTTTAACAGGACCAAACGTGCATTATGCTGTCTGTGAACCTTTTGACTACTGAATACTTGGATTCCCATAGGCTTTAACACAGGATAAATACTTGCTGACTTCAAGTATATTGGGTCATTCCTTAACACGATTTGTTTAATATTTCAACATCACTTTGATGACACCAAGCAGCCACTTTAGATGATGCCTTTGTCATGCACAATGCAGAAATGTCCATTCCTCATGCTGTTTTTTTTCTCCATACAAGCAGGTATTTAAAAAAAAATTATTGTGGTATTATCGGCATTTCATTCTAATGTTTTCTCTTCAAGTACATGTATGCTTTTAAGTATGTTTTAAACTTAGTTTTCTATTGAATTTGTGATCAAATCAACATTTTAGGGCAGTTGTTTGAGTTGCAGTATGTACAATTTTTTTTTTAAACTGTATTTTATGAAGAAAAAATGTACTACTGCAATTTGGAGGAAAAAAAAATTCCAGCAAAAACGGAATGGTTGGCAGCCCTGTTAAAACCTAATCTTGATTTCAAGTACCGGTAATGAAAATTCAATTAAAGACTAAATGTCAAAAATGTATTTATTTATTTATTCGGAAGTGAGCAAACGGGTGGTCAATCTAGGCAAGATGTAATAACAATTACACAAAATTACTCAACAGATACATGTAAAATGGTCATACCTCACCAAATTATTATAGTTTGCCATTCATTATATATTATCCTTCCAATTAGATTGGCAGATAGTTCATTTGCAGTCTTACAACATTTAAACCTTCTGTTTAAGTTCTGGTCATGCGATTGCATTGTGAAAGGAACAGTGTGGAGTCGATCAGAAAAGGTTGATCATCTAGCATATAAGAATTTGTGTGTATTGCAAGGTTCTGGAATCATCAAAATGATAAGAAATTTACAAAAGTTACAAGCATTGTACACAAAAAGATGTATATGGGACTACACGAACACGTGGCGTAAAATCTGTCCCGATTTTTACGATGTTACATGCCATATTTAGAATATGAAGGCATTTGAAGAGCCATGCTTTTCAGGGAACATGTCTTAACTGATGTTCTTCCACACTTGCATAATAACAATGATAATGCTCACAAATCATTTTTCACCTCTTCCCAGAACTCAACTTTCTCTTTAATCATATGTTAAACCTTGTTTATTTACTGTTTATGTCTAGAAATTTTGTAAATTCATTAGTAAATGTTAATCTGTATATTATGTTACACCAGTGAATATAAAATATCCAGAAATGGACAATAAATACTAAATACAAATACAAAGCCCGGGCTATTTTGAAACTGCAAAGCCGAAGAGGGGGGGGGGGGGGGGGGGGGGGGGGGGGGTCAAATTTGGCTATCTAGAATAGTCAATGGTGGCCAAAAGGGATGTTATCAAGGAAAAACAGAAAAAACCATTCTTTGACAACACTTCTTGGTAAAACTCATACATTATACACACAAGATCATTGGAAACCGCCATTTTTGTTTGTGATGTTGGTCACGAATATGTGCTATATCTCTGCAACCGTACCCACGATTGTCACGAATAGGATGCAGTTTGTAGGGCTTATAGAAGCCTTCCTCTGCACTCGGCATTTTTACAAAGACATTTGATCTCCTTTCCGGGGACACATCCTACTTCATACATGTAATCCCAGTTCAGCTCGCTGCCTGCTCGGATGAATCTGTAATAAAAGACATCACATAGTTTAAAAAAAAAATAATGTTATAATTTGTCGTATGTAACACACTATGAACATGACAGACAAAGAAAGAGGACAAAATATACAGTTCCTCATTCTACCCTCAACAATTGCTGTGGTAGACAAAGGAACATCCCTTCACTGCTATTATGTAAAAATGTGTAGAACAGGTGTCACATGCATATTCACCTGTTCTATTTATTTTTCCTTTGTCTACCACAGCAATTGTTGAGGGTAGAATGAGGAACTGTATATTTTGTCCTCTTTCTTTGTCCGTAATGTTCATAGTGACAGATACTACTTTGATATACATGTACACATTCATCATTATGACCCAAAATTAAAAAGATATTTAAAAATCTAGATGGAACATTACCACAATTTTATTCAGAAAAACAGAGATATAGTCCAGGGGCCCGTTTCACAAAGCCTTTTTTCCATGACAAATGACAAAAATCAGTGACAAATCTGCTGATAACCAATCGGAAGCAAGGATTTCAGAAGGTTATAACAAAAACTGTCATTTGTCACTGTTGACAAGTTTTGTGAAACACCCCCCTGGGTCCCGTTTCACAAACCCTTTTGTCAATGACAAATTACAAAAATCAGTGACAAATCTGCTGATAACCAATCAGAAGCAAGGATTTCAGAAGGTTATAACAAAAACTGTCATTTGTCACTGTTGACAAGTTTTGTGAAACACCCCCCTGGGTCCCGTTTCACAAACCCTTTTGTCAATGACAAAAATTACAAAAATCAGTGACAAATCTGCTGATAACCAATCAGAAGCAAGGATTTCAGAAGGTTATAACAAAAACTGTCATTTGTCACTGATGACAAGTTTTGTGAAACACCCCCCTGGGTCCCGTTTCACAAACCCTTTTGTCAATGACAAATTACAAAAATCAGTGACAAATCTGCTGATAACCAATCAGAAGCAAGGATTTCAGAAGGTTATAACAAAAACTGTCATTTGTCACTGATGACAAGTTTTGTGAAACGCCCCCCAGTAGTAAGATTTGCAGTGGCTTTGATCACTTCATCGTAACATCGAAAGCAGACTAACTTTAGTCCATGGTTTAATCCACCGAATAAGTATGTAATGCCAAGTGTCTATATGAATATATTTTTAAATAATTTAACTTTGATATAATCATATTATCATGGTAATTTAGGGACATATCAAATTATTTAAAAATATATTCATATGAACACTTGGCATTCCATGCTTAGTCGGTGGATTAAACCATGGACTAAAGTTAGTCTGCTTTCGAGAATACCACCCAAAGAAAAGTTGTTGATACTTACTGAGCTGCAAAGAAAGCGACCCATGGAAAGCGTAGATCATGTGAATCAACAAATACATTCTGCACAAACAGATTAGGTCTACAGCTATGCTGCAAGATAAAAGAAAGAATAGAGATATCAACTGAGATTGTAGAAAACTAGCTATGAATATCTTACTGTACACTGAAAGATCTCTATAGTGTGGATGAAAGTGAGAGCTAAAACAATTTTTTTCAAGTTTCTTTATTTCACTTTATAACAACAATAACATAATTGAACATAATGAACATGATAATTATTATAACTAAACATACGATATAGAAAACATAATGTACATGGTAATAGTTATAACAGAGAATACAATCATATAAATCAATCGATAAAGTGGGAGTTACCCCCCCCCCCCCCTCATAATTTTAAACCAATCTCAGGCACTGTCCATTTTTGGAAGAAAAATATGATGATCTAAAATTTTTTTTTTTTTTTTTAAATTGGGAAAAATAAATAAATCAGGAAACCGATTTAAATCAGGAAATTATCAGGTCTGGGTTGGGTTTTGAGCAGGTTATCAAAATCTCTTTCACCCTTTCTGATCTTTTAAGCTCACAGTCTTCTAATTCATGCAATACATGCATTTTATAACTGCAAGAAATATAGAACAACTGAAATACAGGATTTTCTTAATATGCATATAGTGTACTAGTCATTGAATAAATATATTAAATAATGAAAATCGCAGTTATTTATTGAGGGAACTGAGCGTCCTATGACGTGCATCGAAAATGTGATTTAACTCATAGCCTGCCATAAGGCTGCTTGCACGCTACCTATATAGTGCTTTGTACATCCAGGCAAACCATTGCTTCACTGCCATGTGCGTGTGTACACGCATTCGTAATAGAAGTTATTGTTCATGCTCATTGGACTGTGCTGTGTGTTTCGCACGCGCTATCATAGAACCATCGCGTTGATCAGATTAGCTCAAAATAAAGCTGGCACAATGGGGATTAGCCCTGTGGCATGATAAGAGTTTAAAAAAAAAGATGAAGTATATTATTATGTATCATGATTACTGGATCATCTTACATTGAGATATCTGCCCAGGTTTCCCATGTGCTTAGCATCCATCACATAGCAGTGCTCCTCACCAAAGAGATTTCTTGTGCTTGGGTGAGACGGTTTCTTTTCTGATAGAAAAAAACAAAACAAAATAAGGATGTAAATATAAACGGGCAGACGAACATAACATGGTTATTTTACCTGTTCCACTTCTACATCTTCTATCATTTGGAGCCCCAATAGGACAATGAAAACAAAGCAAAATAAAAAGGAGGCAACCAAGGGCCAGACGGCTTTAAGTGTAGTGTATTAGGTAGTCATTGAATAAAGATATTAAATAATGAAAATCGCAGTTGACACAACCTGATATCAAGTAATACCGTAGCCTGCAATTGATTTAATTTCAAAAGCAAGGGTATTCTAAGAAATGGCATCATTTAGGTAAACAAATATTGCTCTCACCTTCTATTTCCTCTTCCTTCTTTTCAGCTATAGTAGGTTCAGAGGAAGTTACAGGATTTCCCAAGTAGCGCTGTCTCATCCGAGAGTTGGTTGATTTCCTGGCACGCGGACCTGTCACCTCTTTGTTGAGAAAGAAAAATTGTAGAGCAGTTGTGATGAATCAATTTGAAGGAACTGTTCATTCTAAATAAAAAGCTAGTAAAGAGCCAGGGCCCGTATTCAATTCAATAATTACCGTTAGTAAAAAATGTAAGCTTTTTACTTAGTATTTGGCTTAGATAAAATACTTAGCCAATTTTGGTATTCAATTCATACTTTTGGCTAGGTATTTTACCCTAAATCTAAGCCAACTCCATACCAGACTTAAGCCAATTATTTGGAGGCCTTTATTGGCAGGCATATGGTTTTCTTACGCAGTATTAGAACCTGTGCACAATTATATCAGCGCGCATTTATTGCAATGCAACAATTGCGCATTACATTTGATTGACCGTGTGACGTCACAATGCTTATCAGGAAGTATTTTACTTAGATTTTGTCTTCCATCAGTATAAGTCTAAAATGCGATTTGAATACGAGATACATGTAAGTAAATTACTTAACTTAGCCATTTACTTAGTAAATTTTTTACTTATGCTAAGTATTGAATTGAATACCGGCCCAGGAATTTTTGTGAAATGTTAATTACAATAGCTTTCACCGATAGCAAACAATCCACAATGTGATTCAATTATTTAGCAGAATAAAACTTTCACAAATCTCAACTCATTTAGAGTCATGGACCTGGAAGTCTCTAGACTATTATCACCCAAATATGAAGTTGAAATTGAAGCAATACAAATTTTCATCATTTTGTCACATGTATTAATAAAGGCATCGATTAACAATGTTAAATCTGAGATGCACGGCCCAACGTAATATCAGTGTCTGTGATATGGTGTAATATTGAAGCCCTAAAAAAATTGTGCTTCAAAATGATCAAGAAGTGCCTCAAAAAAGTAAAAAATCTTTGAGTGACCGGTTTTACCATATTCGTTTTCCCCAATAGACTTTAGTGTTTAAAATTTGTAATTCCAATCATAAATATCTTGATAATCAGACAGGCGATCGGCTTGTAAAAGTCATGGGGTTCCTGACTGACCTAAAGGTTTATAATTATCATTGAAGCATGAGCTAAATCAAGGATTTTGTTTCAGAATCTGAGACAAAGTCACCGGATCCCTTTTAACATATTATTATATTGCTTACTACACCAAAATTGAAAATTTGCGTGATAGCATGTCTTTTTGTATGTATCAACAAAACAAAAACAAAAATAATAATAAGAGTGAAATCCCATAATCACAAGTGAACGCACAAACAGTACATCTTTTGATTATAAAGAGAAATCGATCATGAACTGTTGACTTTCATGGTCATCTTGCCTTTGGTGCATTCCTGCATTGATTTCATGTCCAAGCAACAACAACAAAAAAGAGGTGAATTACTCAACTTTAGGGGGAGCCTAGAGTCTGATCTCGGGAGTATCAATGACTAAAATTGTTATTATACTGGTTATTTAACATATTTGGAATGTTTAAAGGTTGTTATTATTCATGTTCTTCTTTTTTCGTGTTAAAACAAAATATTGTAGATATGCCAATGATGTTTCATAACTTAATTTTGATGCAAGAACATCAATGTACAACTTCTAGAAAACTGTTTGGTTCATATTTGCTCTGTAAGTACATGTTGTAGGAGTGCTAGGGACATATCGTCGCCTGGGTGGCAGAAGGGCGTTAGCTTGAATTTCAGGTCAAAAATGAAACATTAAGCAGAAGGGCGTTAGCACTAAATCACCGCAAACTTTTATAACACTGACTTATTTCCTCACAAAAAAAATGTGGCCGTGTTTTACTATAACATTTCTATTAGTCTTTTAAGTTTTAAACCAATCATCCGGACGGAAAGCAGTTTAAATAGAAAACAAATTTTTTTAAATGCGAATAATTCGAAAAGTAGTTTTCGAGTTGCTCGCGCGCTAACGCCCTTCTGCCAGCCGTCCGACGATGTACATGAAACTAGTAAGGATACTTAATAGATGTGTAGATCTTGCCACTTACTGGGTTTAGCTGGTTTCTTCTCCTTTTCTTCACTCTTAAAGTCTTCATTCTTGTTCCCCTCCTTAGTCTCTCCTGTCTCCTCTAGTCCAAGGTCACGCAGCGAGTCTGAAACGCTACTGTCTGGCTTCACATTGGTTTCCATCGGAACTACCGGCTTCTTCTCATCCTCCTCTGTCTTCACCGATGACGAGGATGCTGATGATGACGATGATGCAGAATTCACTGCTACTATCTCAACGTCATAATCATTATCCCCCGGGTCTGCTCCTGATGATTGGGCGGGTTTGGTCTCGGTTCTCTTGTCTTCTGATTTGGCTGCTGGAAATTGTAAGACATCATGCATGTCAATGTTCCACACATTAAAGCATGTCTGTACTAGTTTGGCCAGGGGGGATTAGGCCTCCCTGCAAGGTCACCTCATCAAATCAGTTCTCAATTAACATAAGAAAAAGAGGACCATCTGCTTTTAAGTACCAGGTATGTTTTCAACTTAGTTTTCTATTGAATTTGTGATCAAATCAACATTTTAGGGCAGTTATTGACGTGCGGTATGTAAAAAAAAAGAAAAAAAGATTAAAAAAACATATTTCATTAAGAAAAAATGTACTACCGTCCTTTGGAGGAAAAAAAAGAATAATTCTGCGAAAAACATATTGGTTGGCAGTTCTGGGTGACCACTCAGATCAAACTCTAGAATCTCATACTATTTTACTCTGTTTTCGCCTCCTATAATACCTTTTAAATTCAGACTTACTATATTGTGCTACTCAGTACGGGAGCCTATTCACATACAAGCTATGCTTTTAATTTAGGCTCCCCACATTTTACATTGTTTTACCTTGCCTGTTATATCCACATATTTTGAAATTTCGTACTTATTTTCTGTACATTATACTTGATTTGAAATCTTTTATTTATATATTTTATTAATTTTTTTTCTTGTGTGAAATCTACTCTTATATAATATACGCCTGTATAACAAAAATCTAAATAGAATATAAACTGTTTTTTTATGTAAAATGTGGAATAAATAAAACTTCAAAAATTTCAAAAACTTGAGCATACCTTCGCTGCTACCTGCTGCTGCTTGCTTAGCTCGTGCCTTCTCCCCAGCCTGTCTCCTTTGTCTGAAAGCTGCCACTTGTTTCTGATCCAGGATCTCTTTGGATGGGCTTGGGTCGTAGCCATACTTTATTGTTGCAGCCTTCTGACCATTTGGTTTAACCTCTGGTGACCCCATGACTAGCGACCCCCTAGGAGGGGTCATTTCCTTCTTGCTATTGGGGCTGGCCAGTGATACAGACCTGCTCAAAATTACATTGGTATAAGGTAAAATTACATTGGTATAAGGTAAAATTACATTGGTATAAGGTAACATTACATTGGTATAAGGTAACATTACATTGGTATAAGGTAAAATTACTTTGGTATAGGGTAAAATAGTCATTCAAAATATCTATCAATGGTACAGTCAAACCTGTCTATAGCGACCGCCCAAGGGAAACACAAAAAGTGGTCTTTGTAGACAGAAGTCTTTGTAGACAGGTTCCTTTAGTACATGTTTCAATGAGAAACCGTTTTCAAGGGAAACGACAAATGTGGTCTTTATCTTTATTATCATCATTTCATGATACCCAACTTCACAATTAATGAGTCTATTTTGAATTTCAAGGGCACATTTTTTTTGATTTTTTTTTTTGGGGGGTCACCCTTTTGCACAAAACATAATTTGAGGGGGGGGGGGGTTTTCCTCAAAATCAGACACATAAAAAAATTGAGGGGGGGGGGGGGGTTCGACTCCCAACCCCCCCCCCCCCCCCCCCCCTGCGTACAGTAGAAAATGATTAACGATCAAAGAAACCAGACTTTTGAATAGAAAAAAAACCCAGAACAATAGCATGGACAGCATTTGTTCCCTCTTTATGCAGCTGAAAATACAATGGCGCCTTATTTTGTTTACAAGTGACAGATACCTTTATCTTTTTATTGCTGCATTTTTCATCAAAATATTACCACACGCGGGGTTTAGAGTGATGCAATAGATTAAACATTTAGCCCGACGGTAGTGAAGTAAGAGAAAAAACTGATGAGAAGATGACAAAACAGGCACTGAAAATGTTTGAGATGTCATTGGAAATCGTCTGCGAATGACTAACAGGTTTGTACTCATAGAAAAAGATCTCTGGTGTGTTTGTCAATAGTTTTATTCCTTTTTTAAAATCAGATAATTTAGAAGTCCTTTCAGTTGATAAACTTAATAAATATGCATACATTATGTTAGTGATGGGTGTACACGTACATGTGATGAATATGATGAGATTACAATCAAATGGCTCCTATGTGGCTGCATCAACCATCTCCAATAAGTGTGGCAAGCTTTATCAACTGATAGAAATCAAGGACTTACAAAATTAATCCTGGACTAAAGTGAGTACACTTTACTGATCAATGCACAGTTGCATTGAAGACTGCATAGGCCCCGCATTGTGATAGACAGGGGTTTCTAGGCACTGGTAAAGCCACTTTCACACTGGGCCATACGTATAGTTGCGTAGTGTTACGCAACGAATACGCAGAGCATACGCTGCCCTACGCTGGCCAACGTAACTATACGCTGAGGGACGCAAAGGGGTACGAGAAATGGCCGCACAAAATTAAAGATGTTACATTTTTTTCGCGTACTTTTGGCGTAGAAACTAGACGCAAAACGTACAAACCATGTTTTTTGCAAGTCTACGCAACACTACACTACTGTACGCCATGCCTACGCCAGTCCAACGAAGCAGTAAAAGCGTATAAACTAAGTAAGGCGTCCTACATCCTATTTCTGCACACAGTAAGCGACCAAAAGCAAAGCCACGTACCCTTTACAGCAGGCCTACGTAAAGGTACGCAACCCTTACGACTGTTAAACGCAATCGTACGCATAGGTACACCAATCGCATATGCTGTAGGTACGCGGTGCCTATGCACAGGGTACGTAACCATACGCCACACTACGTAACTTTAAGCAGATCCGGTGTGAAAGGGGCTTTAGAAATGTTAATGTAGTGATGAGGCTAACAAGAAACCTCTCAGAACCAATAGACATGTATTAGAAAGAGTTGAGATAAAATGTTAGTAGCCCGAGCACTAACCATTGACTTTGTTCAGTACTCTCTGATTGTCTGCGTAAGACCAGTCGTGTTCCACCAGCTTGATCCCTTACAAGTCACCAAACAAACAAAATAAAGAATCATGAATGACATGCAACAATGAAAAGAAACATTTATTATTCTCCTACTTGTCCTCTTCACAGATTTACCACACATTAAAATGACCTATTTTCAAAGTCAGTTGTGTTCCACCAGCTTGTTCCCTTACAAGTCACCAAACAAATAAAGAATCATGAATGACATGTAACAATGAAAATAAACATTAATTATTCTCTTTGTCCTCTTCACAGATTTATCACACATTAAAATGACCTATTTTCAAAGTTTGTGAAATGACATGCTACAGTATGGGTGCTGCACTTAGATTATTAAGCAAAATGAGAAGAAATAGAGGAGAGAAACACAAAATATTTAACCCATTTGATCTATATCAACTCCAAAGTTCTGACTAGCATGAAGCTGTTCTTTGGCCATAGTAAGGTAGAATTTTTTTTTTGGGAAATTCATTTTGTATCATTTCTTGAATTATTGTAAAATAATGCTAAATGAATTAAGATTTTCAGTCTTTGACAAATGAAGGATAACAGATTCTATGTGTATCCTTAATTAAATGAGAACAAACAATATCAGTTTCACTCTATTTTCTCCTCTCCACAACAACTTATTCAGCCAACAGTGCGACACTGGAGCATTGGAATGCTATTAATCAAATCATTTTAAAAATCTTTCCCCTTACTATTACAAATATCTAACTTAGTTTTACATGTATGATTATGTATTAATACACTATTTCTTAAAGGGAACCAAAGCCTTCATACTAAATTACCTTTATTGTAAAGTTTAAAAGATTTCAATGGAATCAGTGAAAATTTGAACCAAATCAGGCAAGGAATAAGGAAGTTAAAGCTTTTTTAAATAACTTGTCACCGGAGGGCGATATTTAAGTTGATGACATCATTTATGGACAACTCTCCATGCCGTCTGACCATGGAATTTTAAATTCTTTCATTTTCTGCGTATTCATTCATGTTCAGGATCCGACTTCATAAAATGAGAAGTAGAATATCCTTTTGCATTTTGTACCTTGATTCCAGGGGAGTTGATTATCTCAATCACAAGAAAGAAGGAAAAACATGAAACTTGAAGTACAAAAGGCTTGGAGAGTTGTCCATAAATGATGTCACCATATTAAATATCTCCCTCTAGTGACAAGTTATCTAAAAAAGCTTTAACTTCATTATTCCATGGTCTGATTTTGTTCAAAATTTCACTGATTTTATTCAAATATCTTAAACTTTAAAATAAAAGTAACTTAGTATGACTGTTTTGGTTCCCTTTAATGTATGTTTGTGAGACTCACTCCCCTTTAAGGCAGCAATAATCTGTGGCTTTTGGCAAGCGGACAAAATAGTACAAACGAAGGTATTGTGTACATGCCTGCTCTTATCAGCTAGAATCCAAATAGGAGGAAAATGACTGGTCACCGGCCAGCTTTTGGTTCAAACATCATGGGGGTGTTTCACAAAGATCCTAAGTTGGACTTAACAATTAAGGAAAGCCGTTAGCATCTTTGAAAAGATTTTGCAAAAGTCAGTTAAAAGGTATTAAATGTTGATTCAAATCATTCATATTTTCTATTATCAAAGAGATTTTATGATCTTGATGTGGAATTTATGAAAAGTTAAAAACATTAGAATTTTTACTTGTGAAGATATTTTATTTTAAGGATACAAATGGCTCTCCATAATGTCTAAGTCCAACTTAGAGACAAGTTCGACTTTGGATCGTTGTGAAACACCCCCCTGCAGTATTAAGAGCCAAGGTCATGACCTTTATGGTACATCAGAGATAAATAATGCGTACTTACTTTTTATTGGTTGATTCCTTGGAGTCGTCTCTAGGTCTATCTGTGATAGGATTGATAATGTCTGCCGAGTCGTCACTAGAGAGCTCAGACTGAGCTGTCTGAAAGTCATCATCTGATGAGCTTTGAGTTCTGAAAAGAAGAATAAAGCTCAACATTAGCATACCTGGGGGGTGTTTCATAAAGCTGTTCGTAAAGTTACGCATGACTTTAAGAACGACTTGAATATGAAGTGCCAGATAGGATGCCCAAATTTTACCCTGATGTTTTCACAAAGTGTGACTATATTTCCAATAACCTCCATTAAATTATGGCAAAAAATATACTTTGTATTAAAAATGTTTGTTATAATAAGAATGTTAATCTACATCCGCACATTTCAACTGTAGTTGATGCAGTTAAAACATGATTGAGCATCCCATTTGGCTTGTCATATATAAGTCATTTGTAAAGTCGTGCGTAACTTTATGAGCGGCTTTATGAAACACCTCCCTGCTAACATTTGAAAATGAGAATTAGGAACTTTGAGCACGGTATGCCTTTGAAAATAAGAAATCGCACTTGCAGCAGCAGTGGAACTGGCAATACGCGGTAAGTCTGTACCCAAAAGCGAATACAAATTTGCTGCTCGTTCATGCAGCCATTCAACGGACGCAATACGTGAAATCTTAAATCTCGGCGTATGAAAAAACAAGCTTAATTTGGCTTAAGCACAAACAAAAAACAAGCAGACCAATAGGCCTAAAGTAAAGGGAACCCAAACTATAGGTTTTCATCTATAATATTGTACTAGTGTCACTACAATAAAAAAGCTTTAATTTGATATATAGATTACTAAAATCGGACCTCTGAGTAGCCCACAAAAAACCTGCAAAGAGTCTGTAAATAAACATTTGCAACGTCGTCTGCTATCAAGGGGGCGACCACATTACACAGTCACATGACAGTGTCACGTGACACCAACAAAAAGCAGATAGAGTGGGTCCATGATAGAACACACGTACACATTAAACAGTGCTGTGCACCCCTTCCTCACACACACTGGTGAGAGGGAACATAAGGCATTTTGTACGGTTTCGAGAGTCGTCTCTGACCAAGTCGCTCTGCGGAATAAAATTAGCCGATGTGACGCGTTAGTAGTACAGAAAAAATAATCGCGTATCGTTCCCACCCATTTCAGACTTACTTGGTATTGGAGTCATCAGAATCTTTGTCCGACAAGTCTTTATCGATTGGATCAACGTCACTTTCATAGCCTTCCTTCTTCCCCTCAACATTCTCTGCAAGAATAGAGCATAGATTTAAAATAAGGACCAGTTATGGTCATGCGATTGCATTGTGAAAGAAACGTAATGGAATCGATCAGAAAAGGTTGATCATCTAGCATATAAGTATTGGTGTGTACTGCAAGGTTCTGGAATCATCAAAATGATAAGAAATTTGGCCCAGTCTTAGTAAATTTACAAGCACTGTACACAGAAAGATGTATATGGGACTATACGCACACATGCGCGACACATGCGTTTATCTCTCACAGGCCAATATATAAACTAATTTACCAAATATATCAATTAGTAGGCGGTTTCCCGGCAAAATTTGTATCATCCCGTATTAGTCAAAACATATTCTTTCACATGATTGGTAATAAGAGCTTCCATTTCATTTTTTGAAATTGGGGCATTTCCAATACTGGTCTTTACCTTGAAAGGTAATGCAAAGTTTTGGAAATTTAGAAGATTGGATGGATGGTAATTCTTTAAAATTTGGATAAATTTGGATGCCCCTTGTGGATGTATTATAAGCACAAGAAACAGCACTGCTGAAATAGATTTCAAAAGTTACCGATGTTAACCTCAAACAACTATGGCCTGCTCAGAGGGGCACAGTAAAAACTATTGCTCCTCGGAGATCTTGAGACTGCACTGTGCCCCTTGACTTCGTTTCGGATCACAGAACAATTTCAAGATCACTGTTGGCAATAGTTTTAACAGTGCTCCTGAAAAAGGGGTCCATAAGTGTATAATGTTCACTGCAGCCTTTACGTAATCAAATATGCAAAGTCATCAGTGACAAATGACAGTTTTTGTTATAAGCTACTGGAATCCTTGCTTCTGATTGGTTATCAGTAGATATGTCACTGATTTTTGTCATTTGTCATTGAAAAAATGTTTTGTGAAACGGGTCCCTGGAGTATAGTTTTAGGTTTGGTTCAGAATTTGGATTAGAGCGTTGGTTTATAAGGTTCCAGTTAGAACTTTGACTATCATTAAAGTTGTCACCATAAATACCAGTTGGTCATACACAAATCTAAAAGTATTTCAAACTTTGTACTAAAGGAGCAAAGAAGGCTTGAAACTTGAAATAAACATGTTTAGTAAAAAAACAAAATATAGACATCATGAGAACTTACCAATGAAGTCTAACTCGGCAAAATACTCATCACCATGCTCTTTTCCTTTTTGATTTGCCTCCTCTTCATCCCATATCTGACCAGCGTACGTACACACAAACATTCCCTTAGGAATATCATCTAAACACCTTATGCCCCAACCCCTTTATAGGGAGAAAGAGGAGAGAGAGGGGTGCAAAGGAGAGGCAAAGGGTGAAAGTAAGGGTGAAAGAATCAAGTAGGAATGGAGAGAGGGAGGGAGAAAAAAAGATTAATTCAGGGTTCTCGCAGAATAAAATGAAACTGATTATTCAAAACTATATATAAATTGTCTGAATACTAAAATACAATAAGGTGTCCAAAGATGATTTTTAACACAATGGATCTGGGCAGAGCCCTAGGTCCGTATTCAATAAACTTCTTAAGCATGAAATCTAAGAATTTTTTCTTATCTTTTAGCTAAGAGAAAAGTCTTAGCAAAAATGTGTATTCTATTAAAGAATTGGGGGCTAAGTATTTTGACTTAGGAGTAAGTAGATATTCTAAGATTTTATCTCAGAAAAAGTGCTAAAATAGCTTGTTGTATTCTAATACAATCAAAATATCTAAGATAAATAAGAAAACTACCCTATATTTAAGCATACTAGTACTACTAAGGATGTTTAAATACGGCCTTGGCTCTGGCAGTGCGGCTGCATGCAGTGAAGTTTTGGGTTTCAATGAAATGGAATTTTAAAAAAAAAGGCAATGTGATACAGCGCGAGCGCAGGTTATCAGTTGATGTAAGATTTGCATACGCACAGCATCGGCGCCACAGCGCGCAGGAGTGTCATACGTACTTAGGCTAAAAAAAAGTGCTTATCATGTTTAGAAAATGGTTATTAAAGGCAACTGTCTTAACCTAGAAAAGTGTCTTGGAAGTTTATTGAATACGGGCCATGCAGCCCTCCTTTTTAAAGCCCACTGTAAAATACTACCCCCACAACTGATACATCCAGGAAGGTAAGACACCAACAAAGATTAAGATCAGTGAATCTGAAAACATCTGTTCAGTAGCAATATTCTTTTTCTTCATACTCAAATATACCTTATACATTATGATTGATACTAGAAACGAAAATGAATGCCATTGCATTTAAGCCCGTCTGCACTAGTTTGGCCAGGGGGAATAGACGTTCCTGCAAGGTCACTGACAAATGGTTATCTCACCAAATCAGCTCCCAATTAACATAAGAAAAAGGGGATCATGGGCACCGATTAGTTATTGTTTGCTATATAGAGGGCGCAAGAAGCTAACAGTAGTGCAGAGGGGCTTTAAATCAGATGGAACGTTGCCTGCCTGAGGATAGCACAAAAGACCTCATTCTTACCTGTCATAGGTCTTGAAGACTTGCAGTCTCAGGGAGAGTCCATTCTGTACCACTTTGTTCTGACACTGCTTAGAGCATTTGCATTTATCATTGCACTCATAAATCCTGATAAGGAAATAAACAAGTACAAACAAATAAGAGGAGGTGCGATAGTTGGTAGATCAGTGGTCTCTTAATCCGGCGAACCGGGTTCGAAACCAAGGTGATCCGCTAGTGCTCTTTGGTAAGACATTAATCCTCAATACCACGTCTCTCGGAGAGGAGCTTAATCCGTCGGTCCTCTGGTTGCTTACTTACAAGCATTTATGCTTTCTTAGCAGTCAGGTAAAATAACCTCCACTACACACATCTATTTACACCCAGGAACAATCAGGTTCTATCCATTCACATATACAGGTAACAAAAACACATACCTTTAATTGCATATCAAAGAACATTTAATAATTCTGACCAAAGATTAAGACAGGAAAGTCCAAGCAATATGACCTCTACAAACCACACCCTGCATCACATGCAAATTATGAATACAGACCAATACTGATCGTGGTCGAGTGGTTACGTCGCCGGACTGTCGATCACAAGGTCCGCGGTTCGATTCCCGCCGCGGCACTAATGTCCTTTGGCAAGATATTGATCTACATTTGCCACACTCAACCCAGGTGATGTAAATGGGTACCTGGCAGGAATTAATTCCTTGGAATGCTAGAGCGCTATAATGGCAGCACAGCTAAAGCCGGGGTAATAATATCCAAGTTTGGAAGCGCTTAGAAACTTCACTGTAATTCGCGCTATATAAAAGCTGAGTATTATTATAATACTACTATTCTACCTATAACAATCAGTGTGATGGCCTATGGTATCTGTAAAATGTCATTAAATAATACAAATGTAAAAGCAAGGATTGTTCGTTTGTCTGTATTGAAACTTGAGTAGATAATTTGCATCGATATTCTGGATTGGAAACCTCTAAAACTCACCCAGTTTGAAACTGATCCTTGAGAAGACGGTTCTTGTATCCTGCATCAAGTCGAGGCTTACCATCACGGTTACATGCCGACGCCTTGATTGTCAACTGTCTACAAGCACACTTACTGGCATCCTATCAAAGAAGAGTTACCGGTATTACAATATCAAGTTTCAAGTTTCATGTTCCACATTTTACAGAAAATATAAACATACATATAAAATAACAAATTATACATTACAATTGTAGTATAAATGAGCACATGTCAATGATTCTCAATTCATATAATAGATAAAGTAGAATGTGAGGAACCTATTAAAAAGCAGGGCTTGTATAATATAGGTTCCTTTAAAGGATAAAGCTCTGAAGGCTATGTAACTTGCTGCTCTCACATTCACATTCATATTGTCCGAACCTCGCGAGTCTTCTCATTCTATTATATCCCAAGTTGGCCACTCAATATTCAAATTTGCATCTTCTTTTTTTTTCTTTATATAACAAATTGAAATCCAACTACCATGTACATCTGTGAATCTTGATGTGCATCCCCTTTCTCTTTCTTTTTTTCTTCTCTTTTCTGTCTTTTTCCCCTTTTACCAATATTTTTTCCTCCATATTTGTATTATTATGTATCCTTTGAGGGTAGTCATACTATCAAGCTTTGCTTACTTTGTCAACCCTCCTGTTTAATGTTTTTGATTAGTTACAGCCAGCCTTACTTTATTTCTACATATATTCTTCTGTCATGTGTAAATTTGCAATGATTGTTTGTTATATATTTGTAAAAATGCAAAAGATAAAGAAAATCGAACAGAAATAAATAAATCAAAATCAAACTTACTGAGCAGTTATCAGTACAATCACAGCATATCAGGAAGTTTGGATCAGTATTGACCTTTGTCCCTCTCAGCACAGCCTGTCGTTCAGTCATGTAGATCAGAGGAGGTGGCTCATCTGTGTCGTACTCATTCACACACTGCACCAAGAAATCAAGAGGAAAATGGAATAAAAAAAGAAAAGTTAAGAATACAACAACCTGCTTAAAGATAAAGTCAGCGCCCTAATTATAAGAAAGGGGAATTCTCCACCTCTTTACACAGATAATTAGTATGTAGACATCAATCGTAACTCTGTACATAAGAGATAGGAGACTGCAAACTTGCGATTGAATTGAGGACTTACGATTGATTTGGATCGATCATAACTCTTTGTAAGACGGGGCCCTGGGGTGATAGTGAGCGCTAAAAAAAAAGGTTTTCTTTTTTCCACAACCACCTCCCCCCCTCCCCCTTGAGTGAGAAAATTAGGAAAAATTGAGGAAAACAAAATTGGGGAAAAATAGGGGGGAAATCGGGGGGAAAACAAATTGGGGAGGGGGGGGGGGGGAATACAAATATCAAGTAATTATCGGGCCTGCTACATAGAGTAATAAAGCAACTGTTTCTCTAATTCTTGTGGATACTCACCGAGACAGGAACCTTCTCTACCCCATTAGAGAGGTCAGTGAGTTGCATGTAATAGAAGCGACTGTTCTGCCTTGTGCGCCTCTGGTTGAAACTGATGTGGACGTGTGGGGCAAAGGTGAAGCGATCTACGGACAACACTTCAGATCTGGTTTCCTTCACTGTGTTCAAAAGGAAATAAATAATAATAATAATAATACTCAAGTTTTTATATAGGGCTTATTAGAATCACTAAGTGCTTCCAAACTTGGAGATTATTACCCCGGCTTTAGCTGTGCTGCCATTGCGGCGCTCGAGCATTTCAAAGAATTAATTCCTGCCAGGTACCCATTTACATCACCTGGGTTGAGTGTGGCAAATGTAGATCAATGTCTTGCCAAAGGACATTAGTCCCGCGGCGGGTCTCGAACTGCGGACCTTGTGATCAACAGTCCGGCGACTTAACCACTCGACCAGGGCACCAGGGAGGTGTTTCACAAAGATCCCAAGTTGAACTTATCTCTAAGTTGGACTTAACAATTATGGAAAGCCGGCTGTTAGCATCTATGAAAATATTTTGTAAAAGTTATTTTAAAAGGCATAAAATGTTGATTCAAATCATTCATATTTTCTATTATCAAGGAGATGTCATGTTCTTGATGTGGAATTTATGAAAAAATCTAAAATACCTGAATGTTCGCTTTTGAGTATATTTTATTTTAAGGCTACAAATGGCTCTCCATGATGTTTAAGTCCAACTTAGAGTTAAGTTTGACTTATAATCTTTGTGAAACACTCCCCATAGAGTTCAAGAGATACCTGAGATTGGAAGTAATATGTGTTACTGCATAATATTTACGTTTACTTCATGAAGTGGTACACATTATCTACAAAAGCATGTTAAGTACACAAGGCATCATCATTGAAATTATTAATGTCATTGTATAGAATATTCTGATTTGCTGATGTTGATATTTTAAAAAGAATCTAAGTTTCCATGATGTAAGGTAGGACAAGCCATAATTGATGTCTTACCTAGCAAAAATTCGCATTCTGACTACCGGTAATTGAAATACAATTACTTGGAACAGGTGAATAAAATAATTTGTAACATGGTATTTAACAAAGATTTGTGCATTAAATTTGATAACATTACGAAAATGGTCTATTCATGAATGAGATATTAAATCTAATTTTAATTGTTCTGCAAGTAAGGTAGTTCTATTATAATGCAGGTTAAAGCAACATTAAAATTGATCTCGGTACTTACAATATCTTGAAATATCATCAAAGGAATACTGCAGAAAAGACAAAGAACATAAAAGAGTTAGGCTTATTAACTTTATTAGAAGACTGTGTTGCACATTTTACATTGATAATATGTATCGTATATTTTCACTACGAAGTGAAAGAGAAATAATATTTTGTTTTCTTGGTTCAGTACTTTTATGTTTAAGCATAAGTAATGATTGAATTTCTCTATATATCACTTGAAATGAAAGCATCATAAATAGAATGGACCATCCAGTCTCTATTTATCCTCCTAAAAGAAAGTAATTTTCTCTCTATTCTTTCCTTCTAAGAGAGAACAATTTTTTTTCTTCACTATAACCTTTCCAAAGAGAAAGTAACATGTTCCTTAATCATCCAATAAAAATATGATACTTTCTATTCTCCTACCCACAGAGAACATTATATTCCTTTATTCTCCCTTCCACAAGAACAGGGCATACTGTTCCTCTAAACTAACTCCAAAGATAGGACATTCAGTATTTATTCAGCAAGCGTCCGAAATGCCGCCAGAATGCTATCTGCAAGCATTCTAGAATGTGTCCAGGGGGGTGTTTCATAAAGCTGTGCGTAAAGTTACGAATGACTTTACAAATTATTTTAATATGAAGAGCCGAATGGGATGCCCAAAGTTTTTCCTAATATTTTAACAAAGTGCGACTGTCTTTCCCATAATCTCAATTAAAGTGTAGCCAAAAATACACTTTGCATTAAAATGTTTTGTTAATAATGATAAGGTTTATCTACATCTGCATATTTCAACTGTAGCTTATGCAATTAAAAGGATTTGAGAATCCCGTTTAGCTCTTCATATTCAAGTCATTCGTAAAGTCATGCATAACTTTACGAACAGCTTTATGAAACATCCCCCAGATTACCACCACTCTAGTAAAGTTCTGAAAACAATGCACAATCAGCTTCTATTGTCAAGCAAACAATGGGGTATTCAGGAATACACCCATGCACCCACAATGCAACAATAAGACTCGGCATGGGGCGGCGGGTACATGGTGCCACTACAGCACAGGGACATAAGTTGGATTGCCTGATTAATTGTGGTACATACAAGTTATTGTTTTCTCATTCTTGTCTTTTCCCTCTAACTTGTTTATGATTTAAAATGTTTATGATTTTTGAAGACAACTCTGACTTTTTCAATGTCAAGTATTTTTCAGTGGCTTTGAGTTTTGTACTTTCTGACCAGAGTGGATAGATATACATATACAGTTAAACCTGTCTACAGCGACCGCCCAAGGGAAACACAAAAAGTGGTCTTTATAGACAGGTTCCTTTAGTACATGTTTCAATGAGAAATCATTTTCAAGGAAAACAAAAAATGTGGTCCTTGTAGACAGATGGTCTTTGTAGACAGGTGGTCACTAAAGCAGGTTTGACATGTATATGTGATTGCTATGAGGTTGATATCAGCTCTCGGTCACGATACAGTGCATTCTATTGAAGGATTCGAGCTTGCGAGTAGAAGTTACTCATGCTGCAGATCTTGACTTTGTATGGATGGTGCATTCTTGGAGCATTTTGTTGTTGTTGTTTGTTTATATTCGGTCGAAAATTCTCATACATAATACAAATTAAAATGAAACACATTTAAAATATATGATTATCATAATACAAAATGACAGCAAATATATATAGTATGAGTAGAAACCGAAACTTATGGATAAAAAACAAAACAAAGACAAAAACAACATTAAACAGGTTACTATATCATCCTTATTCTAGCACATTCCATTTTTTGCGAAATCTATGCATGGATCCATCCTTATAACAAATATGTTTTTCTGTAAGGTATATTTGGTTTAATTTCAAAGAAATAAATTAAAAGAAGGGAGTATCTCAAGAGATGTACATAAATATAATGTTTTCTTTGCAATGATAATACAATGATTCAATAGAGCATGCTGCTTCCCATTCTGACACCATTTTAACCAGAAGAATAGAAGGGAGCTTTCCAGCAGCATTTTGAATGCTATCTGTTGCGTCTAATGCTACGGTCACAAAGGTTTGTACGAACGATAATTTTGTACGAATCTCCCTGGTTTTCCATTGTCTTCCCGAACTTCCATTGTCTGAAGATCGTCCGTACGGCGTTCGTAGCAGTTTGTAATGGCATTTGTGGCCGAGGCTTAAAGGGGCACCTTCCCGCCAGTGTAGTTATCGGAACATGCCATCTGCGTAAGAGCCGTATTCTGTTGGTGTCCATAGGCAGCTATAGCGCCGTCCGCCAGCACGTACATATTTTGAGCGCCCTCTGGAATACGGGGAACATGCCCCTTTAAATCTAATGAGAGCCTACTACATAGGCCTGAATCTTCCAACTCACCAGACTTTTGCCACAAGGCGTTCTGTAGATGACGTGCCGTTTGTAGCTGCTACCTCCCTGCTTGCAGAGCTCTCTCACCCAACCTAGATCCATGGGCCAGAGCAGAGGGTTCTGATTGTGATCAACCACTTGGGGAATGGGCCCAAGACAAATGGGACTACACTCGTGAGGCACTTAAAAGAGAGAAAGATCAAACCAAATCAGTTCTAATTCAACACTGTCAATACAATCACCATCTGTGAATTTCTTTAAATCAAAACTGAAAGCACAAAACTTTAAATCTAAGCATATCAGGAGCTCTTGTAGGGCAGTAGAACAGGGGAAAAAATACACGGGGGCTCAGGGCAAATTAGCCCCCCAATTGCCAAAAAAGAGCCCCCGAAAGTCATAAAAGAGCCCCCTAAAATTGCATAGAGTTCAATGCAAAACAAAATAAAGAGTGTTATTTTCATGAGAGCAAGCTTGAATAGTAGCCCCCGAAATTTTTGTATTTTTTCCCTGCAGTAGAATATATACTTAATGTTGGATAGTTTCTGCGCTCTATAAATTCATTATTATTATTTTTATTATTATTACGAGGCAATTGCCCAATTTTAGTGTCTTGCTCATCTGTGGCAAGGTGTTGCACATTTTAATATACAACCTCAAATGACTTTTGACCTTAGCATATGACCCCCAACAGCACCAGAATATTAAGGTCCTAAAGGAGATATGTGACCCAAGTTTAGTCACAATACAATACACCCTTACACGGTTACAAGAGTGCGCGTGCGTAGACATGGGCGCCATTTTTATTTATGGGTAAACAAGTTTGTCTACGTGCAAGTTAAAATGGCTGCCTTAACCGTGAAAGGGTGTATTATTAAACAGTTGCAAAATCATTTGTTACAAGAGAGTCGTACATGTAAACTTAAATGTATAACCCCAACTGACCTTGACCCTTAATGCATGTGACCCTTGACAGCGTCATAGCATGGAGGTCTCTCAAATCATATGTAACTCAGGTTTGATCACAATAGAGTACCAAAGCTGTGACATCATAACAATCTATTTTTAGAATTTCTCAATTTTTTTCTTCATTTTCAGAAAGAGCATACAAAATAATGTCCGAATGTTGAAAACCAATTGAATATGTTAAAGTTGATACTCTAAGCAAATAAATGTCCCTTAATTTGTTACCTACGGCAAGTATATGTTATTTTTAAGTTTTTCAATTACTTAGTATATCACAAAAAATTCGGTCTACTCGAAATCCTCAATTGAAATGTCTAAAATATCCGCCTCTCTTTGCATAGAAAATCAGTCACGACGCTGGTCTACTATTTATGACCTCACGTCCGGGAGAGAGTATATTCACGTACCCGGATGTTCCATAGCAAACATGTGCAGAGTGATACGATTTTCTGCATATTTTTGTTTCAAAGGCTGAAAAGTCTAATAAATCATAATTCTATGTACAATTCTTTACCTTCCCCTAGTACTTCATATTATTAATATCAATTCCCCTTTTAAAAATTATGACATATACATGCCAACGATGTGCTATTAGTCGATATTTTCACCATGTAATTTTTGTTTTGGTGTTGAAATCGGCCCAGGCACGGAGTGAACAGTAGCTGTCTACCCATGCACAGTTCATTACCATACACTACTAACAGCGATCTCCCGATGGTTTCTTCTTCCTTTTTCCCATGTCTTTCGCCTTCCTTGGCCCTGAACATCCTTCATCTACCAATTCTGACACCGGTAGTCAGGAGCAAGTCTTTGTTAGTTGTTTTTCTTAGCTGGCACCGTCGCTTTCATTCTCTTGCAATTGCCGATAAACATATAACTAGCGCAGGTACGTTCCATCACAAGCAAGCAGCGCCTAGAGCAGCGGCTTGGTCTTACCTCCCGATTCTGCGCGCTCCACGAACGTTCATGCAAGAGCCGCATCACTCGCCAAAATATTATAGAGGAAGCGCGCTTGCATGATCTCGCTCAAGTTTGATATTTTACAACATAAAATGTTTAACTGGTACTGTATCCTTTTTTGAGGCAGTCACACACATCTATGATAAGTACTATCATAGTTCTAGACCTATTCGTTTTACAAAACTGCTCATGGACATCTGATGACAATATAATGCATCCGCCTATTCATAAGTGCACGATTTAACTTTAATTCCTAAGCAGTAAACTCGTCTTAAATCTCTACCAAATAGGTGAATATGAGGATATAAAAAGAAATCAGCGACTGGAAAATGTTGCTTCGTTATTCTTCATTCAAATGAAAACAGAAAATCCATCAAAATATACTCCTTAACAACAACAAATCTAAGCTCTGACAGGATAGCATTTACGTAGGGATATCACTGCCATTCACTCTCACTGAGCCCATGACTCCCGTTCGTGACGTCACGGATAGAGGCCCGACTCTACGTGCACTTCCGGGTTTCAGACTTAGATATTTTGGTAGAGTTTACTTGAATAAATTCATTATTCTAAACTTGTTTTGTCGGGTGGACACCATTGGTGTTATTATGGGGGTTAAAAGCTTTCTATTTATGTAATTATCTCAGTATTTGGGATTGTCTTAGAGTATCAACTTTAAGTATTGGCTGAGATATGACCCACTGAATAAATATATGTCCTATGGGCCAATACTTAATATATTCAATTGGTTTTCGACATTCGGACATTATTTTTGATGCTCTTTCGGAAAATGAAGAAAAAATTGAGAAATTCTAAAAATAGATTTTTGATGACGTTACACTTCACCACTCTATAGGATTGATCAGAATAGAATATACAAACTTTGTCTATTCTTAAAATGTAAAAAATACATAATTATTCTTTATTTGGTAATGGATGTTGTTAGGAGATTTCCATAGAGGAAGATGTAAATATTTTCTTGAATTCTACATTTTAGTTCCAGTCCTACATGATCAAAATGTTGTTATAACTTTTTTTCCCTCACTGATTACTTTCTTAAATACACATAACAATAAAGAACTGACAGGTTTAAAAATGCACATAATAATAGAGTTTACTTAAAGATAAAGTTGAGTTCTGGTCATGCGATTGCATTGTGAAAGGAACGGTGTGGAATCGATCAGAAAACTTTGATCATCTAGCATACAAGTATTGGTGTGTACTGCAAGGTTCTGGAATCATTAAAATGATAAGAAATTTGGCCAAGTCTTGGTAAAGTTACAAACATTGTACACAGAAATATGTATATGGGACTACACGAACACGTGGCGTAAAAATCTGTCCCGATTTTTACGATGACACATGCCATATTTAGAATATGAAGGCATTTGAAGAGCAATGCTTTTCAGGGAACATTTGTCATCTGATGTTCTTCCACCCTTGCATAATAACAATGATAACGCTCACAGATTGTTTTTCACCTCTTCCCAGAACTCAACCTTCTCTTTTAAGTCAGTGAACATATGATTGTACAATAAAATAGTAGAATACAAAATACACTTACTATATCTCAGTCTCTCCTTTGTAGCTGGAAGGTTTAGTTTGGTTTCTGGTTCAAACAATTTATCCTCCTCATACCTCTCTGTTCCATATCAAAGACAAAGGATTTTTTATTTCATGACAATGCAAAAGGTATTCTCTTGTCATAGAATTGAATTGAATTGAAATTTATTTCCATCATCATGACAATATATACAAAGATAAAATATGGAATTTCATAACATGTAACTATATCAAAATTACATATAAATTGACATAACAGCATTCAAAATATAAAGAAAATATGAAGGTTTAAACCATAGTACACATGGAAAAAGGTGCATTCGTAAAAGCCAGTTAGGCTTGAAAATTGAATGCACCAGGTGCAGAAGTAATAATAACATATACTTTTAACTTGGAAGAAAAGAAGAAAGAAAAAAAGAAAAAACGAAAAGGAAAAAAAGGGGGAGTATTAGTAATATAGGTGTGGTCTTAAAATAAATTATAATAATAATAATAATAATAATAATAATAATCTTTAAAAGTCCACTCCAAATTTTATTAAACCGAAAATGGAAATTCTTTTTGCCCAATTGATCGTGAGCCCGGCAGCCACTGAGCAGCACCAGATCAACGTTATAAAGAGAGAGAAGATGTTTCTTGTAAAGTCTTTTGAAAGAATTATTAAATCCGATAAACTGTAAAAATGGAGGTAGGGAAATAGAGATGAGCAAGAAATGCAACTGCGTCTCTAATATGTCTCCGCCCGTATGTTTAATGATAGGTTTGAATTGCTTCAATACTTTGAAAGTTATCACTGTAACATTATTTCAACACTTTTATGATCCTGTGACCTTTGACCTTATCCACCCAAATTACAATCAGTTCATCCTTGTATGCTCATTCATACTTCATCAAAAGTAGGCTTGAATTGCATTAATAAACATGACGTACTATGTGAAATCGTATACCAGTAAATGTATTCAAATTTATGGATGCTTCCTTCCTAGGTGTCTCTGGTGATGAAGCATTCAATTCACCTACTATTATCGATTGTACTACAATTGTCAGAACTCAAACTCAGGGCTTAAATTAATCCAAGGCCATGGGTGCCCTTTTGATTGGCCTCAATGCCCCTCTCATTGGCCTTGGAGATTTTTTGTGCCCTTTCCAATTCTTCCTATTTGTGCTGTAATATAGGAATGTTCCCTACAGAAAAGAGATAAGTTGGTGCTCTTCTGGGGAGAAGGTTTGCCATTTACTTGATAAGTGACTTCACATAGTATGTCAGGTAATCAAGAAAATAGAGCTGAGAAACTGTACATTATTTTTGCTTTATACCTCTCTCATACACTTAGGTGGAGAATCTTGTAGATTAATTGGCAAGATTACAGAATAATTGGCAGAATAACTAATGTTATTTCTTAGGGTGAGGCTTCCTTAAATTCTAACATGAACCCAACAATGTGCCTTTATGTGGAGTAAATGAAGCCCAGGGAAAATTGAGCAACATGTGAGGGCTCACATGCCTCCGGGTAATAGTGTTGAATTTCACTTTTGTGAGCCCTGGCCCACACGTTGCTCCCTCCCTTTTCCTCTTGTATTGTTTATGTATTGCATGATCTGTCAAAAAAAAAAAATTTGTATTGTGCTTTTATGATTGGCCTAATATATAATAATAATGATGCTGGAGCAAAATAATGAATGACACACCTTTTCTCCTGTCTTTGTGTTTATTCTTCTTCTTTTTCTTCTTCTTGTGCTCACTCCTACTGCTCTCATACAGACTGCTCGTAGAGCCAACAGATGCGGACGATTTCTTGGCAAACGATGGAGTAGTAGGAGTTGACTGTTGAGCACACTGCTGAAGGAGCTGAGAGAAGTGGTATGGTGATGATGATGTAGCTGCTGAGCCTTGAGGGTCGTTAAGTCTGCCTAGCATCTTTGGCTTGGGTTGAGGTATCTGTTGCTCTGTAAACATGTAACAAATTAAACATTCAAGGAATCGGTTATCTTATTTTATTTTGGACATCATGGCAAGTATTTGAATGATTTTACGATTTAAAGAATAAAATGAATTGAAAAAAAGAAGCAAATATACTGTAAATCTCTTTGTATAAGACACACTTTTTTGGGTGTGGTGAAACTAATGCAACAGACCTCAATGAAAATGGGTAAAGTAAGAGTGAACCAAAAAAGCGTAATTATTATTCCTTTAAAACTTATTATGAATCGTTTTAATTCCTTAAATTCCTTCCAAATTTAACTGTTTCCATCTAACAACATGCTATAAATCATTGTTGATGGGGAAGTAGTCAAGTACTTTTGCTTTTTTCAACGGTGGGTAAAAATTTGGGGTTGGGGTTTACAATACAACGTTGTTAACGTATACATACCTGGTAGAATGTGGTCTGAATGTACTTTAGTCATTTCCACATATGGAAGATTATGTTTCAATTGATCTGGAGTTGGAACAGTATTGATACCAGCAGTCTTCTTGTCACCCTGTGTGAGATAATGAACATTCTCCTTAGACAATTGTTGGGGAATTATGTGACTTCTAAAAAAGATAAAGTTGAGTTCTGGTCATGCGATTGCATTGTGAAAGAAACGTTGTGGAATCGATCAGAAAAGGTTGCTCATCTAGCATATAAGTATTGGTGTGTACTGCAAGGTTCTGGAATCATCAAAATGATAAGAAATTTGGCCTAGTCTTGGTAAAGTTACAAGCACCGTACACAGAAAGATGTATATGGGACTACGCACACATGCGCGACACATGCGTTTTATCTATCACATCCCAATAGATAAACTAATTTACCAAATATATCAATTAGTAGGCGGTTTCCCAGCAAATTTTTTATCATCATGTATTAGTCAAAACATATTCTTTCACATGATTGGTAATAAGAGCTTCCATTTCATTTTTTGGAAATTGGGGCGTTTCCAATACTGGTCTTTACCTTTAAGTTTAAAGACCATTACCAACATTTTCCATCATCATCTTGGTCTTCATCACCACCAACATCATCATTGTGATCATCAAATCAACATTCTAAAATAATTACCAATTATCATCATTGATTCTATTTTATTTGATTCATAAACATAAATACATCATCATACCTGCCAACATTTGAAAATAAGAATTAGGAAATTTTTAGCAGCACGGTATGCCTTCGAAAATAAGGAATCAAATTTATCAAATTTATCAAGAGAGACAGGGAGAGAGAGAGAGAGAGAGAGAGAGCAAGAGAGATAGAGCGAGAAAGAATAGATGAATATTACATATATTTCACAATAAGAACCACATTCATCTTGATAATGCATTACCAAATCGAGAAGGGGTTTAAGCCTGGTGGAGCCTCTATAGATCCATTCTGTCTCTGCTCCTCTGGATGGTGTGGCCTCAAAGAGCATGTTAGCAAGACTCCCCTGCACCTCAAGCACTCTAGCATTCCACCTGATAAATAGTGGTTAAAGATGAAGACCAGTTAAAGTCACGTGATTGCATTGTGAAAGAAATGTTGTGGAATCGATCAGAAAACGTTAATCATCTAGCATATAAGTATTGGTGTGTACTGCAAGGTTCTGGAATCATCAAAATGATAAGAAATTTGGCCCAGTCTTGATAAAGTTTCAAGCACTGTACACAGAAAGATGTACTGTATATGGGACTACGCGACACGTGCCCGACATGTGCGTAATATCTATCAGGTCCAAATAGATATAATAATTTAACAAATATATCAATTAGTAGGCGGTTTCTCAGCAAAATTTGTATGATCACGTATTAGTCAAAACATTCTTTCACATGATTGGTAATAAGAGCTTCCATTTCCTTTTTTGAGAGGGGGGCGTTTCCAAAACTGGTTTTTACCTTAAAAAAAAGGCAGTTGGACAAATATTGCCTCAGTCACACCTTTGCGTATTTGGCTTGCGTATTTGCTGGATATTTATGGCAAGCCGTTTTAACATTTATTTCTATTTTGTGATATCAAGAAATAATTTTCTGTTGTAAAGCAATGGTAATTCTTGATATCAAGAAATAGGAATAATAATAATAAAAATAATACTCAGTTTTTATATAGCGCCTTTTTGAATCACTAAGCGCTTCCAAACTTGGAGATTATTACCCCGGCTTTAGCTGTGCTGCCATCGCGGCGCTCTAGCATTTCAAAGAATAAATTCCTGCCAGGTACCCATTTACATCACCTGGGTTAAAACGGGTTAAAACGGCTTGCCATAAATACGCAGCAATACGCATACCATAGGTGTGACTGAGGCATAAGGAAGGGAAAGGAGTACTGAGACCTATTATGTACAGGGAAAAGGAAAATTCAAATATACAATTAACATATTTTGTTAAATAGTGCAAAATCTAATTCCTTATAGGAGAGTTGTACATCAAAACAAATTAATCTGGTTAGACAGATACACACACCTCCATCTTACCGGTATTTTATTCTCTTATAATTATATTCAATGAAAGTGACCACTTAGAAGCACCATGGACCTATTATGAATGGACAATCATCGTTTTCGTAACAAATTAATTGTGATTGTCTATGTCAATGTCGTCTCAATAATGTTCTGTACATGTTTGTTCACTTTGATCTCATGAGGGTCACCGCCAATAAGCCGGGACAGAATCAAGATAGTGATTTTAAACATGTTAATCTACATGCGCAGAAGATAATAAATCGCTTATATCATGGGAAATCGATGTGCAGTTCTGGTTAATAATTGGAAATTGTTGTTCCATATACTGTGTTTTATTTTTGAAAAACATGTTGATATTATCAGATAGGTTTTATTGGATTGTTTGTGATTTAAAATCCTGTTTTCCCCAATTTCCTCAAAATATTCCAGAATTACAACGCACAGGGCTTATAAAGATCATGGCCTTCTAATTGTTTTATAAGGTCATTGGTGCGTGCAAAAGTGTGCGAATCAGTAATAATAAATTTCTTATTACAAAATTGTCTGCTTTTCCACTTTTGGGATGTTTTTTTTAAGACACACTCTTTATACAGAGCACACTATCCAAACAAAACCCAAGAGAGGGAAACTGCTCCTTTGTCAGTGCCCAAAAATGCTTTACGCAGTCGTTATTGTTAAAACAGCTGAATGTTCTCATTAAGATGCACATAATCAGAAGGTGTTGACTATCATTGGATCAAAGAAAGAATAATAATAATAATAATAATAATAGCTCACATTTATAATGCGCCTAATACTTTGTTTCACATTGAACGTCCATCCGTAATACATTAGGTCTATGGAAGCACCAACTTCCACCAAGGATACATTTTCCTCAAATCAATGACCTTGATCCAAACTATTTATCACCTGTAAGAAACTTGCAATTGATACAACCCAGTAATAATAATAACTAGACATAATACTTGTTTGGAACAAGTATAGGTGGGCTGGTCAACTCAAATTTGAGACAAAATAGAGCAAAAATAAGCGAGATACTGCTAAAAAGACAAGGTCATGTAGATTCATGATGTGAACGAAATTGATGATGATGATGATGATGTTCATGATGATGATGATGATGATAATAATGATGATCATGATGATGTCGATGATGATTATCATCATTATAATCATGATGATCATGATGATCATGATGATATTGTCGATGATCATGAGCGTGATCTTGACATCTTATTGAAAAAATGAGGGATGATTAAGATAGCATATAGTCTCAGCTACGACATATTCAAAAACTAACAAAATTCAAGCAGAAATAACGGCGTTATTGCTCGCAAAAGACATGAATGTATAGAATCCAGATTTGAGAAAAAGTCATCTCCCATAGGGATTACACGCAAAAAGTAATGGATCAAGTGAAAATAGTGTAATAATAAAGTAAAGAGGGGTGTTTAGTACATTTGCGATTCTACGTGTTTTAATAGTCAAAGGAGATGGTACAGTGAAAGGCCAAAAAGAAAAAAAAAGGGAAGAAAAAAATTCTTGGAGACGCCCGGACTCGAACCAGGGATCTCGAGGTAGGAAGTCAAATGCGTTACCGATATACCAAAACATTTCCCATAGCGATTACACGTAAACAAAAAATGGAATTCTCAAATCCCACTTTGCAAGTGAAATATGAGCATGATCCCGGCATCTGGTCGAAAAATAAAGGGCACACTTATGATAGCTTATTGTCTCAGCTACAACATACTAAAAGCTCAGCAAAAACGAAACTAAAACGACGGAGATATTGCTCGTGAAAGACGGGAATGTAGAATCCAGTTTTGAGAAAAAGTCATGTCCCATAGAGAATACACGCAAAATGTGAAAAATTGACATGCCTCCTTTAATCGCTAAAATACGGCATGAGGCCTTTGTCAAAATGAAAATTGGTGATTATTGAGCTTGTAGAGAATTATTTTAGCTACATCATATCGAAATTTGGAAGAAAATTGGTCAATATTTACAGAGATACAATCGATTTTCCATAAATATGCTGACGTCATAATATGCAAATTCGTATTTTGAGTTCCAAGGCCATTATGATGATGTCACGAAACACCTAATGGCCAAATGAGACATGGAATCATATCTCTGACTCATATTCTATCTAAATATGAAAAAAAATTGAAGGTCACGGTTCATTCCAAAGAGCTTTAATGGATTTTGTATAGGCATGTTTTTGCCCATATATGTTATGTATTAAAAGAGCTCGCGCGCACTGACATTTATCTTGAATTGACGCTCATCTTGTTATTAATGGTCATAAAGAGTTAAAAATGGTATCAAATTCCTTGAAAAAATATAAGAAATATCATGAAAGAAAAAAAAATGGCGATTCTATGTTTTGTAATGGTGTTACGCGCGAAAACGCGCGCGCATGCACGTACGCGCGATTTTTTTATAAAATGCTTAAAATGACCTAAAACGTATGCAAAAAAAATTTGAGACGTTTTAGAACATTTAAAAATTTTGCGCGCGCACTGACGCGCGGACGTACGCGGACGCGCGCGTTTTTTGACCTGAAATTGACCGGACACATATTGACCTTGATCATGATAAATATGAATGAGAAATGAATTACCGTTATGAAAATATGATCATGAGTAAATTTTCAGAAAATTTCACAAAATGGCGCCTAGATGACGTCATCAATCAAGGTCAAGGTTGAAAACTTTGCTGTGCCTTGTTCATATGCCTATGTACATATGTGTACCAAATTTTAAGATATTTGATAGAGCCATTTTCAAATTATCTTGCACACAAAAAAGTGGGTCGAAATAAGAAAAATAAAGAAATAATAAAGGCGATTTTAACAAAAATATAAGGTGGTCTGTATTAGATACAGCCCACCTGATAATGGGTTCTTGTACAGCCTTCATGTCAGTCAGATTTGACCCTCCTGGCGCCCCCGATTATTACCCTGGCTTTAGCACGGCTGCCATACGGTGCTCTAGCATTTCAAGGTATATTCCTACCAGGTACCCATTTACTTCACCTGGGTGGAGTGAGGCAAATGTAGATCAATGTCTTGCCAAAGGACATTAGTGCGGCGGCGGGACTCGAACCGCGGACCTTGTGATCAACAGTCCTGCGACGTATCCAATTGACCACAACACCTCTGACAAAGACCCCTCTATAATAAAGTATTAAAGTACATCTCACTTTTCACCCATGCATGAATATCATCCATCCCTCTCAACTCCCTCCACGATCTTGTTTCATAAAACTTGATATCCATATATTAACAAACAATCATGGTAACTGTTATAAGCTACTGAAATTGTTGCGTTTGATTGGCTGTGAGCAAATTTGATACCAAACTGTAACATTTCTTATTGACAAAAGTATTAAGAAACAGGCCTGGCCCAGGGGCCTGTTTCATAAAACTTGTTTTCTGTAACAAATGCTAAAATGACAAATTTGCTCTCAGCCAATCAGATGCCATGATTTCAGTAGCTTATAACAGTAGCTTGTAACTTGTTATTGATATCGAGTTTTAGTGATCCTGAGATATCCATAACTGACCATTTGCCATTCCATTCTGTAGTGACCACTTGATCCCTCTTGAGATTGACCATTGCCCGGTCAGGGTACTTATCCAGATATTCTCTGATGAAATCCCGGGAGAAAATATCCACATCTGCCCAAACACAGGCGCCTGTAGGAAAGGATGTCAAAATGACACAGTCAAAACACATTTTCATAACTTGGTATAAAGAACTTTGTACGGTACTTTAAGTGACTCAGTAACATTGTTGAAGGTTAATGAAAAAACTGTAATTTTTGTATAAAATGTCACTTATTATATTCCTTTTACTGTAATAACCCTCTAACATGCAAAACATCCTGAACAAATTCTCAAACCACAAAGATATTTAAGAAAACCGTCGCTGTGCGACACCGTCTAACAGTAAATTCTCCCAACCTTTTTTTAATATTCCCCAAACGTTTTTCCATGAAAATAAGACATAAGTCAGGCTTTTAAAAATCTTTCACACTTAAATGTCTGAAATGATATATAGAGCCAATTCATTGCTTTGTGACAATTTACATTCACCTATAATGTAATTAAATTGTAATAATATAAAGTTGGGAGAATTATGAAAATGAACTTGAAAATGTGATCTCATAAATAGGTCGCTTTGTATGTATGAGTGGTAAGAAAAGCAGATATCCTGAATATATTCAATAATAATCAATAAAAATACAAGTCAGCCTGCCTGTGAACAGAAAAGTAAAATTCTTTGTTCATATTATGAACTACGGTTTAAATAAAACCAGAGTTTAAGACATTTGAGAATACAGTCAAACCTGTCTATAGCGATCACCCAAGGGAAACACAAAAAGTGGCCTTTGTAGACAGGTCGTCTTTGGAGACAGGTTCCTTTAGTACATGATTCAATGAGAAACCATTTTCAAGGGAAACAACAAATGTGACAGGTAGTCTTTGTAGACAGGTGGTCACTAAAGCAGGTTCGACTGTATAAGAAAAATCTCTCTTTTCACACTATACTTACTTGAATGATAGACTATATGGATCTTCTCACACGATAGATATTGAGCGTAACCATCGTCAAAAAACACCAAATATCTGCAACAAAAGAGGCGAGGTGTACTCAACAATGCTATAACATTTTTTTTTTTTTTTAAATCACCTTCTCAAACAACAATATAATACTGTATTATACTGCATTACTGTTTTGGTGGCAGCACCAATAAAGCCTTTGGCTTTCCTAGCTGTCTCCACATTCATATATATTTTTGTTGTTGTATTGTACTGTAAATGTTTCTCTTTAACTTGTGCGCTATGTTTTGTATTTTATATGTTTGTTGTTATGTTTTTATGATGAATGAAATAAAGTTCAATTCAATTCAAAAAAATTATATACCTTTGATGTACAGGTACTGTATATAGCAACCAGTATCGTTTTTTTTAATTGTAATATTATACACAAATCTTATTTATAGGATTTGGAAACACATTGTGTATTTTTCAATGAACTTTATTACAGGTTTAAGATAACGAGAGTCAGACTTGACTAGCAAATGTGCTATTTTTATGCCTCCGCCACCGAAGGTGGTGCCGGAGGCATCATGTTTTCGGGTTGTCCGTCCGTACGTCCGTCCGTACGTCCCGTTTGACCGTTATCACAATATCTCAAGAACCATTTAAGATTTAAACTTAAGACTCGGGAATAGTATTTATCACCATAGGAAGACGATCTGATTAGATTTTGGAGTACGTAGGTCAAAGGTCACAGGTCACAGAGGTCAACTTATGAAATTCCTTGTATTGAGTTTGTTAGCGCGATATCTCAAGAACCATTTGAGATTTAAACTTCAAACTTAAGGATAGTATGTATCACCATAGGAAGACGATCTGATTAGATTTTGGAGCACGTATGTCAAAGGTCAAGGGTCACAGAGGTCAACTTATGAAATTCCATACATTGAGATTGTTATCATGATATCTCAAGAACCACTGGAGATTTAAACTTCAAACTTAGTGATAGTGTGTATCACTATAGGAAAACAATCTGATTAGATTTTGGAGCACGTATGTCAAAGGTCAAGGGTCACAGAGGTCAACTTATGAAATTCCATACATTGAGATTCTTATCATGATATCTCAAGAACCACTGGAGATTTAAACTTCAAACTTAGTGATAGTGTGTATCACCATAGGAAGACGATCTGATTAGATTTTGGAGCACGTAGGTCAAAGGTCAAGGGTCACAGAGGTCAACTTATGAAATTCCATACATTGAGATTGTTATCATAATATCTCAAGAACCACTGGAGATTTAAACTTCAAACTTAATGATAGTGTGTATCACCATAGGAAGACAATCTGATTAGATTTTGGAGCACGTAGGTCAAAGGTCAAAGGCCACAGCGCACATTATGAATGCAAAAACAGCTTGTGATCGCGTTATCTCAAGAACCGATTGATGGATTCATGCCAAAATTAGGTCATGTTTGTTACTTGCAGAGCCAATGAACTGAGTAGATTCTTGGTTCATAAGGTCAAAGGTCAAAGGTCATGGGTCCATTATGTATGCAAAAATAGCTTGTGAACGCATTCTCATTAGAACTGACAGATGGATTACTATTTAACTCAGAACATCTTGCAGAGCCAATGAACTGAGTAGATTTTATGGTCATGAGGTCAAAGATCAAAGGGTCATATATGTATATGAGAAATTGCTTGTAATCACAATATTCTGAGAACCTGTCAATGGATTACCATTTAACGTGAATTCAATTTTTTTTTTCTGTTTTGGTTTGTAAAATTGCTCTATAACGGAGGCATCATTTTCGACTGCGCGCAGTAGAATTCCATCTAGTTTACTCTATTTTACCATCGATCACAAACTAATTGTAAATAGTCATTTATTGTTTTACTTGACACTAAAATTGCTTTAAATGTTTTTAAATATTTGTATAATGTACATGTATATCACTGTAGAACATGTATTTTTATAATTCATGTCATGTATTTATGTTATATTGACATTGTACATGTATATATATCTTTTGTTTCAATGTTTTAGTGGTGGTGAATAAATCAATTCAATTCAATAACATTGACAGGAACTTCTGAAGAAATCTTGAACAATCCCGGCTTATTTTTTGTATTAAGGACTCAATTAAACCTCTATCTGCAAAAGTTAGTGTTTGTTATTTGCAAACCTACAAGTATGCAGTATAGTGCACAAAATCTTTTTATAATCATTGAGGAAAGAAGAAATGACAAGCAATCATCAAAACATGAAATTAATCAAGAGTATAATTTGTTCTGCCCTACTGAGAATATCGTAGTAGGCTAACTTTCAGACTTGAATTATTCATTTTCTGTTCAGTAGAGGCCACAATGTGCTGGTATTAGAATATACTACAGCTAGTACATACAGATATACTGCATTGCATTTGCTGTATGAAGACATGCTGTATGAAGACATGCAATGCACCTCAAAAATCATTTTGATATATTTCATTGTGTAGTAAATAGAAAAAAATCTTTGATCCAAATATTCAACATAGAATAGCAAATGAATGAAAGCTGAGTAAGTTATATTATATCCTGCATACAAAATGTATTGGCTTTTGATTGGTTGAGAGCTCGTCTGAAAATTACTATTTGGGATTACTACCAGTATTTGGGATTTTTTTAATTGATTTTTTTTCTTCAAATCTTAATTTAATGAAAACAAAATATAATTCAAATTTTTTTTGATAAAAATTGACATTTTTTGTTATTCTAAAAAAAAAATTCCCCCAATTTGTTTTCTTTTTTAAAATAAATGTTTGATGCAGGATATAAAACAAATATACCATGCCTTCTATTCGAGGTACTGGTTAAACTATGGGCCTCGGTGACTCCAAAAGTACCATTTGCTATTGGAGTCACCTCTTGCACATAGTTTTAACCAGAACCTCTCAAGACAGTGTATACTTGTACACTATATTTCAATCAGTCTTATACTCAGGTCTGAGATGAATTTTGAAATGAATTAAACTGAAACTCACCTTCCTCTGTTGGTCTTCATAGGAACCTCTGCTATGATACCAGCATACATCCCTTTCGTCTTGGCCCCTTCCTCCACCAAATAAGAAGCTAGGGAAGAAAACAGGCAGTTCAATTAAAATACATGTAACAAGAAATTATTACATTTTTCTGCAGAACATCCAAACCAGGCCTTTGCGTTCGGTTTGACTCGGCTCGATTCGGAAGTGCCATGTTCGGCTACATCACTACCCTGTGACCTTTGACACCCAAACTCTAATCAGTTCATCTCTGCAAGCTCATATAGCACATATTAATCTAAGTTTGGTTAAAATCTGTTCACTGGTTCTTGCGCTATCATGTTATCGGACAGCAGAAGGATGGACAGAAAAACAGAAAACCTTGGCACCACCTTTGGTAGCAGAGGCATAAAAAAGAAAAATTTATTCTACAGGCAATATTTGGAATGGGCGTCGACTGTAATTGGAAGATTCCTGGTCATATCTGGCCTTTGCGTTCGGTTTGACTCGGCTCGATTCGGAAGTGCCATGTTCGGCTACATCACTACCCTGTGACCTTTGACACCCAAACTCTAATCAGTTCATCTCTGCAAGCTCATATAGCACATATTAATCTAAGTTTGGTTAAAATCTGTTCACTGGTTCTTGCGCTATCATGTTAACGGACAGCAGAAGGATGGACAGAAAAACAGAAAACCTTGGCACCACCTTTGGTAGCAGAGGCATAAAAAAGAAAAATTTATTCTACAGGCAATATTTGGAATGGGCGTCGACTGTAATTGGAAGATTCCTGGTCATATCTTGGCTCAATATATAGCTTCGGTTCTGTGTGAAACCTATTTCATTCATTTGGCACCAATGATACATCCACTATACAGCCACAACAGGCGGGAGTATTTTTTATAAAAGGTGAAAATAAAAGCCATTCATAAAGCACCTCGATATTAAACTATTGGGAGTAAATAGTGTAAAATGCACACAGTAGACCCTCTCCATGCTTGCAGGGGTGATAGTGAGCACCTTTTATTTCTCCCTCAAGAGATTAAAAAAACAAAAAGAGGATTCGGGGGGGGGGGGGGGGGGAATGGCATATAACTACATTTCCCCCTTTTGAGTAAGAACATTAGGAAAAATAGGGAAAATAGGGAGAAATAGGGAAGAATAGAGAAAATAAGGGTAAAAATCTGGAAAATTGGGATAGAATCAGGAAGAAAAAAAAATACCGGGTAAAAAAAAAAAACCATCGGGAAGAAAAAGAAAAAAAAAATAATAAACCGATTTAAATCAGGTTTTTATCAGGCCTGGTGCTTGACAGATCTGTGGATAGTTAGGGTCATTTGGTAACTATATACGTATTAGTCTACAGAAAGTTTGAAGGTTAAGACTTACCAACTACTCTAATACCGACGGCAAGGTCTCCTGGTTTAGAGGGTGTAATGACAGCTAAGAACTTACTGGACAACAGTCGCTTACGGCCGTGCTCAAATTTCACCTTGTACTTTTTCTGTTAAAGATAAGGACCAGTTATGGTCATGCGATTGCATTGTGAAAGAAACGTTGTGGAATCGATCAGAAAAGGTTGATCATCTAGCATATAAGTATTGGTGTGTACTGCAAGGTTCTGGTATCATCAAAATGATATGAAATTTGGCCCAGTCTTCGTAAAGTTACAAGCACTGTACACAGAAAGATGTATAGGGGACTACCCCCACACGTGCGTGACACGTGCGTTATATCTATTAGGTCCAAATAGATATAATAATTCACCAAATATATCAATTAGTAGGCGGTTTCTCTGCAATAGGACAATAACTCTGGGTGTAAGCAATTTACTGGGTGTAAGCCACAAATATGTTTAAATAATTGAAATTTCTCCTAGGAAGCATTACATTTATAAAACAATATATGTGTTTATTATTAAACAGAGAGCCTTATAATGAAATATACATTAAATCTAATTCAAGTAAAAAATGAGGAAATGGCAGGCTGAATGGCTGACATGAGAAGCTTACCATTCCTTTATGATGTATAGGAGGACCGATGAGTGTTCCTGGAAACCAAAAGCTTTCCTCCCCCTTGGCTAGTACCTTCTTTCCTTCAACAAGCTCTGGTAACCTGTCATGGAAGAAACATATGCAGCAGATGTGAGGTAACATGAATGAAAACTCAAATATGGTTTTGGGATGAACCTGTCTGTGTGTAGAGTACGCATAGGCATACTGTGATTGTGATCTTTACAGCTTTTTTGCAGTTTCACCGGCAAAAATTTGAAGAATTTTTCTGAATCTTTTGCTCCATGTGCAACATTGAATCTTGTGGACATATTATTGTCTTCCCATCAAAATGCAGTTTTATTGACTAGCATGTCGACAGAAGGCCTGTCAATGACAGCACTAGTCTTTGTAGGCTTTATTTCCCCCATCTTTCTTTATTAATGCCTTGAGGGTCAAAGCCTTCAACAGGGTACATGTAGTTTATATAAAGTGCTCACTCCTCTTACTTGTCAATTTATAACATATGCAAATATGTGTCCTGTGTTTCAAGCATTAAAGGTAATACAAAGTTTGGGGAAATTTTAAAAATTGGGTGGATAGTGATTCTTTACAATTTTGATATATTTGGATGCTCCTGTGGATGTATTACAAGCACTAGAAAATTTAGCCACTAAAACACCTCTCCTTTCGAGAAAAATTGAATATAAACATTCACCGGTGCTCCCAGTAAATTTTGATAAATTTCAAATAGCGCCTACGGCCTTACAATGGTAGATGCGACCATGAAACATTGTTTAATAGCTTAATTAATATCTTGACCTTAAGATGGAGCTATACAACATAAAGAGTTTATTATTTACAATTTCATAACTTTAGCCTCGTTTTTAACCGCGACAATGATCACTGAATATTGTAGGATCGCATATGCTTCCAATATGTTCATTTGAACCAAATTCATCACCCCAAACCAAGACTTTGTATTACCTTTAGAGAAAATTTAGCCTCTACCGGAGGTCCTTGTAGAAAAAAAATGAGTATCAAACTTTATAAATTCTGACAGTTCAAAAGTTTGGCCTTTCCTGGCTTTAAAAAGATACTTACGTAGCATCGTCATCTCCAAACATCATTTCTTCTCCTTCCATCATGTGAGCGTCATAGTCACCTCCGTGTATGAGCTGCACCCCTTGACGGGCCTTCCCTCCTGGACTTCCCACCTGGACTTGTCCAGGAACGGCAGATGGAGCTCTAGCTGTTGCTCTGAGAACAGTGGTCTTCTTGGAAACAGAGGATGCTGGAGTACTGCTCAGCATCACAATGTCATCATCATCATCGATGATCTCGACGACCTCGGACGTAGCCAGGGGACGTTTTGCCGCCGATGTCTGCAGGACTGGTCCAGCCGCAGATCCGTCTTGAACCTTCACAGGCTGTCCATACTGCTTGATCTGCCCTGGGTGCGGCTGTCCCTCTTGGATTTTCAATACCACTTGCCCATCCAGCGGTACCCCCTGAGGATTCTGCAGAACCAATGTCTTCACACTCTTCACCGGTTGGCCAGCCTGGTTTTTTGCAGTGGTTACCATCAGAAAACGCATGGGTGCCTTCGACTGCATGTTGAAGTCCTTGAGTCCTGGTATCAATGCTGACGGTAAAACAACACTTTTTGCAGAGCCTTCCTGTTGGATACTGGCAACTGTGGCGGCAGGGATAGTCATCACACGTTCGGCTGCTACTGACCGGTCCACAACAGGTGTTGTAGTCTGTTGGCCAGCCAGGGAACTGGAGGATGTGGCTGTTGTCTGTCCTGAGGGTCCTGGTGGAATGATGATAACCTTGGAGGTTTCCTGGGCACCTAGTATTGATGATGGCAGAGTCACCACAGGGGTGCCCTGGGATGCTGCTGGTGGTTTCTGTGATGAAATGGCTGCCACTGCTCCCATCTTCCCAACAGCCTCTTTGTCTAAAGGTCCTGTAATAAACACAGAAAGTCAATAAGTAAAGCCTCACAAGAAGTACCTATGATTTTGTTGTGGTCGAGTGGATACGTCGCCGTACAGTCGATCACAAGGTCCGCGGTTCTAG
Source organism: Strongylocentrotus droebachiensis (assembly GCA_035222895.1). Taxonomy (NCBI): domain Eukaryota; kingdom Metazoa; phylum Echinodermata; class Echinoidea; order Camarodonta; family Strongylocentrotidae; genus Strongylocentrotus; species Strongylocentrotus droebachiensis. Next base: position 62,649 of record JAVYIG010003053.1, read on the forward strand.
TCCCGCCGCGGCACTAATGTCCTTTGGCAAGACATTGATCTACATTTGCCACACTCAACCCAGGTGATGTAAATGGGTACCTGGCAGGAATTAATTCCTTGAAATGCTGGAGCGCTGTATAAACGGCAGCTAGGCTAAAGACAGGGTAATAATAAATGCGCCTCGGAAGAGAATTATCTAGATAGATGGCGCTATAGAAATGCCTATTATTATTATTATTATTATAACATGGCAAATTCCAAGCCTTGTCTCACCTGTGTCTCACAAAGTGCGAGCGCAATATGCATATGAAAATAATGGCATTTCAGGCTTTTAGCCGTTCAAGATGTATAATTGGTTCTGGCCGTTTGCAATAAGCAATAAATGGTAATGTTGCATATCGTATTTGCCGGCGCAAAGGCTGCAGTGTTTTCGGAAGAGAAAATATAAAAAGTCTGGGTGCGGCCTATGTGCAACAACAGTCAAAACAGCAAGTATTTGTACATATATGGGACTAAGCTAAGTACAATGACTATACCGACTATTTTGTGTTATATTGTTGACATGAAGTTTAGTCAATCTCGTGAATAAACTTCATAACTTACCAACACTTACCAACCCAAAACTAGATCTACATGTAAGTTCATGCCATCGCTTAAGCAACCTCAATCCTCGCAGCCCGCGCAAGCCAAGATATGGCGCAATACACAATCGACTGTATAACTGCGGCCGGACAGAAAGCTGAAATAAGACGCCATCTGGCCTGCTGCCTGTGGTGTTGGCAAAATTTAATTTTTTCTTTTTTTGTCATGATGGTGATGCATGCTAGCCAGGGGTGGCAATCCAGGGGGGTGGGTGGGGGGGGGACCGCCCTCAATTTTGTTCGGGGAGATTTTTTGAGTTTAACGCTAAGATAAATTTCCAGTCAGTAAATGAATTAACAAACATTACAAGCTTCTTCCTACTAGATACCCAGTAATTTCACCTGGGTGGCAAATGTAGATTAATACCAACCTGCTGGTTGACTTGGTGGCGCTGGTGGTGTAAGACGAGCTTCATTTGCTGACCGTTTCTGCCTTGTTGGTAAGTCTGTCTTTCCAAGGAAGATGATCTCATCTTCACCGGTAACACCATCATCGTCATCCATCTCACTGCCGCTGTCCTGGCCGCTGTCCTGGTCGTCGTCTGAATCAATGTCAAGGAGATCCATCTCCTCATAGAGTTCATGGAGAGTTCTGGGATTGCTAGGCGTAATGGTGGACTTGAATAAATGATCTCTTTCATATTCATCTTGTCTCGTCTTTTCAGCCTCCTTGCGCTCTCTGTAAAAATATAAAGGTGATTATGAAAATTAATGATATTCTTATCATTGTTTTGTAGCCTGATTTTTGCATCCTTCATAAATCAAGCTAGCAGCTCACATTTTCTCTCTATTTTTACCCCAGTTCTTTACTTTAAGAGGCATAGTAATAGCACTGAACATCGCCAAACATGGATCGAAATAACTTCAGTATGCAGGCGTTTTGAAAGGTATTTGCCGGTTATAAATTGTCAAATTTATGCATCTTTATAGGAAGATTTAGATCTGACAACTGTACCCGATCTAGCAGGTATTTTCTATTGTACGATTTTCGGGCACCCAAAATTATGACAGGTACACAAACTAAAAACATACCCTAAATTCCAAGCCCTTTCCTGAAACCATTTTACTATGCTGCTACACAAGCAGGCAAGCTAGAAAATAATTGTTAATGTACAACTTACTCTTGTTTGTTGAGAAGACCCTGTATTTCATCATGAAGCTCTCCGATGTGGGCGTGAATGCTACCAATATCACCAAGCAGCTTTTCATTTTGGGGTGTCTCAACTACAAACAAAGCATACATGAATTTGATACAGTGAAACCATATCAAGACTACTCAAGAGGGCAGGGGAAAAAATTCCTGGGGGTTCAGGGCAAATTAGCCCCCGAAATGCCAAAAAGAGCCCCCGGAAGTCATAAAAGAGACCCCCCCCCCCCCCGAAAAAAAAGGCCAAAATTGCATAGAGTTCAATGCAAAACAAAATAAAGAGTGTTATTTACATGCAAGCAAGTTTGAAAAGTAGCCCCCAAAATTTGTTAAGTATTTTTTTCCCCGCAAGGGGGAAACAAAATAGTAGTCTCAAACTCTCAATATATTTACAAACAGTTGGTCTTGAAGAAGGAATAGTCGCTGAGCAAAACGAAATGATAATAAAAACCAATCACCATTTACCGACTTTATGCGTGCAGGGATACCCAGGCATGAATCCTCCAAAATAAACAAATTGTCCAAATATTGCACTATTCCCAAGTTGTACACCACAAAATCACCACAGATATTATTACAAAACTATAGTAATAATAGTATACTTGGCTAGCATAAGCGATGTTTAGGATTGTTCTCAGAGTTAAATGCAGAGAAATTAGATAGATCTAGATCTAGATCTATGTGAAGATTCTCCAAAATGAGATGAAAGAGGTTGGAATTGATTTTTTTTTTATACCGGTAGAAGAAATTTGCTTCGAGTGTATGCAGGAAACAAAATAGACGTGTGTAGAGATGACATTCTCAAAAATATGTGTTCACTCGCTGAGAAAATTTTGAGAAGTGTACTTTTGAAGAGAGAAGTGGTGATGAGAAAGGAGATGTTGTTTTGCTCCTTAATTCTTGTGAAGCAGGATTAAATTTTACAAAGAGAGTAGACTAGGCCTACTATACCAATTCTGGAAAGCGAGAGTGAGTCACTGGTGATAATAATAGCAGTGTAGGCCTACAGCAGGGCCAATGCAGCCAAATTGTTGACAAATACAAATTAATACAATTTTGCATCAACAGTTTAGGTATGTTACAATGTGTGTGCTTTCGCCAAGAAGGTTTCTGCCATGGGGCTGTTATGCACTATTGGAGACCAATTTGGATAGCCTACGTAAATGTGATCTTTTGATGGGCTGATTAGATTTTTGTTTCATGATTTCTATTGGATGAGAAGAATGACATTGTTATCTTTCATTTCATACTAAACTTTTTATGATTTATGTTTTTGGCAGTTTGTTTTGCTGCACTGTTTCACAAGAGCCGTGTTTAGTGCCATTCTGTACCCTGATCCTACCTACAGGATTTGAAAAAAAGTATCTAGACCGATTGGTTAACATGTGAATTTGCTTTTGGTGAAATTTCAGCAAAATCTAACGATTAGAAATATGTTTTTTTGGATGAGGAATGTGAAAATGTCATGCAAAAATGACGGCCCGATTAGCGTTTTTTGTGTATTTACATACATTTTGGGGTAATTTTATGTCATGAAATAGAATCTTTCGGTACTGAGATCACAACTTTTGGTTTAAAAACAAAGGAAAACAAAGCAATTAAATACATGATTTCCGGGCGTTTAAAATTGGCATAACTTTCTTATTACTGGGGCTATTATGATGAATGAGGCATTAAATAAAAGGTCTTATCAAGCTCTGTCCAATGGTATAAAGCAGGAGCTTGAATTCTGAGATTTAATTTTTTTGTAACATCCCTAAACAGTTGCGGTCAAACTTGCATAGACTACCTAGTAACCTAGAGTCTACTAGAAATACATCACATGACGAATTCAATGACAAATTTGTATGAAAGGTATCATGGGTATATATAGACAAGGGTTTGGGCCTACCATTGGTAAACTTCGTGATCTTTTTATCAAGCTTGGCAAGTTCATCGTCTAATCCCGCAGTGACCTTCAACAGGAATGCCTCTGCAATCTCAGCCATGGTACTTGGTACTGGTAGAGTCGAGTGAGTCGAGTGAGTCGAGTGAGTCTCTCTGAGTCTGAGCTCTGCTAGCTGCTAGTTTACTAATTTAGCTAGTCACATCAGAGACGGGAGGGAGAAAACAAATGCATATTTTGCAATCTTGTCGACACTAAAATAAGCTCAAAATATCTATCTCAAAGACAAAGAAACAAGATCTTGTCCATGCATGCAGCTGCAGTCAGTCGTCCAGTCGTATCGCCGTAGCTAGTGGCAGAGATGTTGAATACGGATCCGGAGAGAATATAGCCTACATGGGATCCTATGCATGCATGCACATGTTATGAGCTGAGATATATGAGGAGAGTCCCGATATTCGAACACGGCACGCAAACAAAAGTATAGTCTTTATCAAGACGTTTTCTTATTTCCTATTTTCTTTACTGCTTGGTTGGTTACATGTAGTCTGCAAGCACAAACCCTGGTCAGTCTTAAAAGAGAGTCTGCACTATAAGACTATCATAGGCCATGTACTATGACACAAACAGTAGGTAGCTAGGCTAGGCTTCTCTCAAGGCACAATGATTTTTTGATAAAGTGTCAAATTGGGTCTGTGCTTGCAGACTAGGTTACATGCACCTGCGAGCTGGGATTGGATCACAACTCCCTGTTACAAAATACTGTTCCAGAGCAGAAAGAAATGAGGGAGAATTAATTAGAAGTGCATGCAGGGGAGGAAAATATGTGACGGGAGTGGGGGATCTAGGCCGGGGTCCGAAATGTAAATGATATCTTTTTTCTAATGTTCTTCCTTGGGCGGATTCCTAAATTTGAAAAATTGTTTGATGCACTATTCCAAATACAAATAATTTACACTGAAATTTTGCCCCTTTTTGCCGGTAATTAAAAAATGTAAAACTGGTGCCTGGCCTCCGAAATTCCCCGCATAATGGAAGAGCGGCTATATATGAGCATGGAACCAGGGGCGTCGCTAAAGGCGGGGGGGGGGGGGGGGAGGGAGGAGGGGGGGGGGGGGAGGGGGGGGGGTGCGACCACAGAACTCTTAAATATTTTATTTATTTATTTATTTATTTATTCATTTCCTCTCATAGGGTGGATGGCCCTTTCAGCACAGCTGATTTTCAAAGGGGTCCACATACATAAAAATAACAATAAATATACAGTGAATTATACAATAATATGTAAAACTTGCAAATGCAAGAAGTAAGGCAATGAATATGCACATGTATAGTTACAACAAATAAATATCTAACAAATTAATGTACAAAACAAACAAGCAATAAGACAGTTAATTGCAGATATTCAACTAGAACGACAACAAGCATACGAGTAAAACTGTAAAACCGATAACATAACACAAAAAACATCAGGGTAAACATAAGAGAAAAACAAGAAGAAAAGAAAGAAAAAAACAGTACACGAATAAGAGGATGGGTATAATATTTATCACGTTTAAAAGTATTTAAAAAAAAAAAAAAGTGTTGAAAAAAAAAGTGTTTAAAAAAAAAAATATATTAATAATAAATAAATATATATATATATATATATATGTAACATAACTAATAGAATATCAAATTGAAGGTAAAAATTATAAAAAGGGCAAGATAATGTTCAGTCTATATGGGTTCATTCAAATCAATGGTGCGAACAAACAAATACGTATTTAAAGGGAGGCTTTACTATACTTCAGCCAGAAGGATTAGACCACACAGTGAGCCATCGAGGTCACTGTGACAGGTGGCTATCTCATTAACTCAGCTCTCATTTAACATAAGAAAAAGAGGATCATGGGGGACCAACAGGCACCGATTTGTGAAGTTTTCTATATAGAGGGAGCAAGTAGCTACAAGTAGGACAGTGTGCCTTTAAGAGTTCTGTGGGTGCGACACTGGCCCCCACCTGTCATGATAATATTGTCGGTAAAATTGCGCTGCCGTCGCCGAAAAAATGAGAAAAGGGGAAGGGATCCCTTTTGCAGCCAACCTCAAATTCTGTAGAACTTTGCAGAAATTATGAATATGTCACATGTATGTCCTATCTGTGAAATTTAAATGTTAGCAGTGTCCTAATATTCAAATTATGCAAGGAAACCTGTTTACTTGCTAGACTTCACTGTCAGACACTATTGAGTGACTGACTGGCTTTTTTTTCTTCTTTGATAATAACATACATAAAATGAGCTGTAAAGGGTACATCAATAACCCACTTCTTGTGATGGCCAAAATTAAACTCATTGAATCTTTGCGAAGCATAAAATGTATGACCATTCAGTACAATGGTCTGAAAATCAAGACTATTACTTATTGGCTCTCAGTAGCTCTTAAGTCGATTTGACAACTAATAGTCGTTATTTTCCCACTTGAAGACATTTTCAAGCCCCACCTTTTTTAGGGCAGTCCTAAATTAGTATTATCATTCAAATGCCGTTGGAATTTAACCTTTTCGTTTTGTTGGCCTGCAAATGGGACATAGTACCTTTAATCTTTAAGTTGGAAATTGGGTTAGAAGTGAGCATTGCAATCAGTAGGCCTACATGCATGGCATTTCTTTGTCTATGGCCACGCTATTCTATGGAACAAACATTACGTGCTATGACATCATGACACAATGGCACATAATTATGACAATACTTCTCATTATAATCTCCAAATTAGTAAATACTACCTATAATCTCTAATTTTTTAAATAACCATATAGCTCCAAGGCCTCAAAATGTTCAAAAGAAAACCAAATTGTCATAAGTATTTAAATTTATATGAACATTAATGGATATTTAAGTATAAAGAACGAACATCATATTTTATGAAACGAAACGAAATACAAAAATCTTAAAGGGGTTATGAGGTTTGGAGAGGAGACTAGTAAAAAGGCATCTCTTCAGGGGTCAGGTGAGGTCAACACTGATGCAGTATTTTTTTTTTTTTCAGTTTCAAGTTTTTTATTTCTGCATTTTCCATAAACAATAACAAAAATAACAATGAATACATTTTAGCAATATAATGATAAGTAATACAAGTAGTAATTCATATAAATAAATAAATATAAATAATCAATAGTACAATTAATCGTATTTGAAAAGAAAGAAAAGGGGGAGAATGCAGAAGACCGATATCGTAAGCAGAGCTTGAAATGATACCGGCCTTACAAAAGAAGGAGAGGAGACAGGAAGAAATAGCGGGTGAAGAGAGTGCTGTGCAAAGTGAAGAGTGCACTGCGCGAGCTCCTCAATCTATCAAAATAATTTCCTTTTTATATACAAATAAACAATGAATATTAAAACAAAATACATGTAGTATATTATGACCAGAATCTAATTTTCATACCTTATCAATAAATATTCTTTCATCTTCACTTTAAAGGAAACAAGTGTTGTACATAATTTTAATGTTATAAGTATGTCTGGTTGATGGAGCAAAGAGATGCTTACGGCCGGAAGCTTAAAGGGAGTCACTCGTCAGTTTCCATGTGCAGAAGGACATAATTCGCTGACACCAGACTTGGTGGAAAAACCATTGATGGGAGTACAAATCTGCACACATACAGCAAACCCGTTAGCCAGTCAAGAATTACCCCCTTATCTTTCGGAGAGTCTAGCTTCGGATCCCGCTTCCGGAGGTGTTCAAAATAAATCTATTGTCCACGATGCGAAACGGTGAGAAGCTTTACACAGAACATTTCTTCATGGGGTATTTTTTTCACCAGACATATTTCAACTAATGCGAAAATACTGGCTAGGAAACTATTTCAAACGACATAATATTCTGCATTCTTAGTCTCTTTTTTATCATTCAATATAATATATAATATCAGAGGCGGCGGAGCGACTTCCAAAGTGGGGGGGGGGGGCACCAACAAAAAAGGGCACCTTCAAAGCAGGGGCGTAAATCCGTACCGAGGAGTGGGGGGGATGATCGGCGATAGCCATCACATACTACACGCCAGGCGCGTACGCAGGATTTTAACATTTATAAATCGGGCCGAAAATTTCGCAACGACTCAGCCGACCGCTGAATAAGCGGGGGGGGGGGGGGGGGGGGGGGTAAGAGGACACTTTTTTTGGTCTCCAAAAAATCGCAACGACTCAGCCGACCGCTGAATAAGCATTTTTTTTCAGGGGGGGATGCAGGGGGGATGTTTGTACAGGCCATCCCCCCCTACTTCAAGCCAGGGGGGGGGGATGCAGCCCCCCCATCCCCCCGGGATTTACGCCCCTGCTTCAAAGGGAAATCCCTAAGCAAAAATGTACATTTTTTTAAAATAGACATTGGTATATACCCTTATATTGTGATTACATTATCAGGGATGATTTCAATATTTGTTTCTCTTTATACATCGTATAAAATAGTGCTTACGCATGATACCTTGCAGTTGGGTGTGATGGTCTGAAAATTCATTTGCGAGCGAGGAAAAAATTTAAGATTTGTGAAGACGCAGTGTGAAAAATTACATCTTATAAAGAGGAAAAACCCAAACCTGATAGGGTTATAAGCACATTTTCATAACAGAAGACTGAAAAGACCTTTGATAAGTAACATAATTATAACATCTATAAATGAGTGATATTGCTCTTAGTCGTTTGAAATTATAGGGGCACGTTTAATGATGAGAGGAAAAGGGGACACTTATCGAAGGGATGATACTTATTAGAAAAGGAGCACGCGTGTACAACGGGTATTTATCAGAGGTGAAAGGGGGCACCTTCTACACCTTAAAAAGGGGCACTCACCAGGGATGAAAAAGGGACTCATGAGAATGGGAATTGAGCATTTGTCGACGGAAAAGAGGCACCCATCATAGGGACATTTATAAGTAGTGAAAAGGGGCATTTATAACAAAGGGATATGTTCCTTATAAGAAAGGAAAATGGTCAAGTATCATTGTTAAAAGGGTAATTATCAGAGGTCAAAGGGGACACTTATGAGAATGAAAAAGGGGCACTAATAAATAATAAAGGTAAATGTGCATTTGTTGAAAGAAAAGGGGGCACCGATCAGATTTTAGTAGGGGCATTTATCGCAGGTGAAAGGGGGATTTTATGAAAAGGGGAAGTGGCTCTTATTAGGAAGGAAATGTGACATAATAAAAAGGGGAGTTATAAGAGATGAAAAGAGCACTTATCAGGAGGAAAAGGGGCACTTGTCAAAGTAAAACGAGTATCTCTCAGAATTTAATATGGTAATTTACCAGAGTTGAAAAGGGACACTAATGAGAACAAAAAAGGACTATTTTCATAGGTGTAAAGGCGCATTTAAGAGAAGGGGGAAGGGGCTCTTTTTTAAATGGGGGCACTTATCATAAGGAAAATGGGCACTTATTGGAAAGGAAAAGGGGCACATGTGAACATATAATGTGCGCCTATCCGAGTTAAAAAGGGGTAGTCATTAAAAGGGGAAGAGGCATTTTTTTTACAAAGTAAAATGGGCACCTCTCAGATTTGAATAGGGCGATTATCAGAGGTGAAGGGGTCGCTTATCAAAAGTGAAAAGGGGCACTTACTAGAGATTAAAAAGGGCACTTATGAGAATGGAAAATGAACTTGTCGAAGGAAAAGGGATACGTGTCAAAAAAGGAGGCACTTATCAGAGGTGGAAAGGGGAAGGGGCACTTTTAAAAATTAATAGGGGCACAAGTCAAAAAGGGCACTTCTTACAAAGTTAAAGGGATCCGGTAACTTTGTCACAGGTTCTGAAAAAAAATCCTAGATTTAGCTCATGCTGCAATCATAATTATAAACCTTTAGGTCAGTTAGAAACCCCATGACTTTTACAAGCCGATCGCCTGTCTGATTATCAAGATATTTATGATTGGAATTACAAATTTAAAAAACTGTTTGCCAAACGGTTTCCATAACACGAGTCTATTGGGGAAAACGAGTATGGTAAAACCGGTCACTCAAAGATTTTACTTTTTTGAGGCACTTCTTGATTATTTTGAATCGCGATTTTTTAGGACTTCGATATTATATCTCAGACACTGATAACACGTAGGGCCGTCCATCTCAGATTTAACATTGTTAAGCGATGCCTTTAAAGGGGCACTTTTCCTATTTCAAAAGGGGCACTTTTGGGGTACTTGAAAAAGTGGGGGAGGGGGGCACTGTGCCCCCTACCCCTGTAGCACCGCCTCTGAATAATATGACTCAAAACACTATAAAACTGTCTATATATTCTGAGTCTCCCTAATTACGTGTTAAGATCATCCAATTTCTTTTAGAGGGGGACTCTGATCACGAGGAGTATATTTCTCGTGGTGTAAGTCCCCTCCTATGGGAAATTTGATGATCTTATAACACGCACGGGGGACTCGCGAGGAATACATAGATAGTTTTATAGTGTTTTTCTTAATAGGCCTACAAGATAAATTGGCGTGACTAAATAAAGCACGGAGTGTCGTGGTCGAGTGGTTTGAGGCGCTTGACTGGAAATGCGAAGGTCCGAGGGTTCGAATCCCGACACGGCACTAATATCCTTTGGCAAGATATTAACCTGCACTTGCTACTCTCCACCCAGGTGTTAAATGGGTACCCGGTAGGATGCGACCGTCATTGTTGGTCAAACAGTTTTTGAGCGTCACGTAACGCCTGGCTGGAATGCTCCCCAGGGAGTGGAAATTGTGCACACAGTAATAGTATATTATTATTATTAAAAAGACAATCATAATAAAAGTTATATTTTGTCTTGATAAACCGTTAAAGGCATGGTGAAATTAATCAATATAATCATTTATTTAGCCTAATCAATGGTTGACTAAAATTGTTAATTATAATTTGCTTCATTATTTAGTAAAGGGCTTCTAATAGGCCTACTAGATAGATTTGCTTGACTAAATGAAGCAATAATATCATCAAAAAAAATGTAAAGCCTAATCAATCCTTGGCTAAAATTAAACAAATTATAATTAATTTTAAATCTGTAATGGTTAAACGGTAGTATAAATTGATCAATATGATTATTTAGTAGCTTAAATATTTGTTGACTAATTTTTTTAATTTTTGAAAGTATGGCTTTATCAATTTGCAAATCCATATGAAGGGTGGTATTTATATTAAGGTAAATATTTTGTTTATACGTGGGGCCTTTTTTAATGGTTTATATTGGTATTGTTGTGGGGAAGTGGCTATGCATCACAAAATCTTTAAATAGTAATTTTTTATACATTGTATTTTTAGGTCTTTTTAGAAGTCGTTGACTTAGGTAATACAAAGTTTTGGGAAATTTTAAAAATTGGCTGGATAGTGATTCTTTACAATTTTGATATATTTGGACGCCCCTGCGGATGTATTATAAGCACTAGAAAATTTAGCCCCTAAAACACTTCTGCTTTCGAAAAAAATTGAATATAAAAATTTCAAATAGCTCCTACGGCCATACAATGGTAGCTGTGACCATGAAAATCTCAGAATATGTAGATGTGATATATAATTTCCAAACGGGAATACTAATCGGTCGATTGTAGTCGAGAAACATTGTTTTATAGGTTTGGTTGGTTGGTTCTTCGTTTAGATGGCGCTCTTCAATCTCAAAGATTATTTGCGCCAGTCAATTTCGTGTATAGCTTTGGCGTGGGCTTCGGAAATCAAGCCCACGAGCGACTTTCCTTGGTGAAATGAAATTAATAGTGATATGGTTTAAAAAAAAAAAAAAAAAAAAAAAAAGCTGCAATATTAAAATTGCATAAAATGCACATAAAAGGCGAGATGGGAGTTAGTTGCAATTGTTCATGGAAAAACCGCAAATACTTCATTTTATATATTATTACAGGATCGACATAAGTTAAGGGGATCCCTGATAGCTTTAAAAGCTATCTAAAACGATTAGTATCGTATATGTAAACCAATAATTCACGAGTAAAAATTGGGTTAGACATCAATAATTGTTTCAGATTGGGGTTTTTCAATTTAATCTTTTCTTTTAAGAGACGTCTATCTTTGTCGTATTTTGTACAATAGAAAATAAAATGTTTAATTGTTTCATCTTCTTGACAAACTTCACAAAGACCAGTATCGTGTTGGTTAATTTGAAAAAGGTAATAATTTAAACTACAGTTACCTACTCTTAGTTGTTGTATCAAGCATTCTTCTCTGCGAGATAGGCCTTGTCTATGTATGGGCTTTGAAACGTCGCTATGCAAAGCATATAAAAATCTACCGTGTTCTGCATTGTCCCATTCTGCTTGCCATAATTTGTTATAATGGATCAAACGAGAGGCTGCCAATTCACTTCTTGTATTTGGTATAACTATGTCTATACACCTTTTCATGGCTCCTTTTTTGGCAGCCCGATCTACGATCTCATTGCCCCTAATATCGCAATGTGACGGAATCCATTCAAAAGCAACACAAACATCCTTAAACTGCAAAATATTAATTATGGATAAAATTCATTTACAATAGCACATCTAATAAAGTATGAATCGATCATTTGTAAAGCTGACAAAGCGTCGCTAAAAATTACCACCGAAGAGGATTCAATAAATGTATTAATCCACTCTAGTGCCATTAGTATGGCCACTAGTTCTGCTCTCATAATACAGACATGGGATAATCTAAAAAATTTCACATTATAATGAGACACATAAAATGCGGCTCCTGTCTTTCCATCCTTGAGTTTAGAACCATCTGTATATATATGTAAAAACCCATTCCATGAATTTCCAATGCTATCTAGAACAATCGATTTTATTTCAAATGGAGGCATTTCCTTTTTTTGCACTTTGCCATGGTGTTCGAAAGACACTTGTGGTCGTGCTAACCGCCATTCTGGGATTTTCGGCAATAAGTTGGTTTGCCCTTCCACCACTACTTCGTCTCTAAAGGATCGCAGTTTAAAAGGTCCTTCTCCTATCTTCCATTCTAAGTTATTTAAATCATAGTCATCACCCAATACTTCTTTTGTTGGGTGGTTTAAAGTACTAGACAGTAAATAAACTCGAAAGTTATCATTTAACAACCTTCTACGATATCTCAGAGGCAGCTCCCCGGTCAAAACTTGTAAAGCCTCCAAGGACACATTGTGTATTGTGCCTGTAATAATTTTTAAGGCTCTGTATTGGATAGAGTCAAGTTTTTTTGTTAAAGATATACAAGCAGAATCATACATTTCACTCCCATAGTCCAAAATGGATAGGATAAGTCCTTTATAAATCATCATCAAAATCTCATACTTACTTCCCCAGGGGGTGCCGGAGACACAACGTAGCAAGTTTATTCTTTTCTTACATTTATCAATGATAGAATCTATATGGACAGACCAAGTTAATTGGGAGTCAAACCTCACACCAAGGAACTTATACTGCTCGCATATAGGCAGATTATGTCCTTTTATTTGTAGAAGAATATCTTTCTTTTGTTTGTTGGTAAAGACTAATACTGCAGATTTGGTAGGGGAAACGTTTAACTTCCACGTCCAACACCATATCTCAAGCTCATGCAGGGCCTCTTGTAATTTCCTGCGGGCCAGCTCTAAATCCTTATTTGAACACCAGATTGCAATGTCATCAGCATAGCAAGATAATTTAACATCACTTACATTTATCTTGAGATCATTTAACATTAAAGTAAATAATAAAGGACTTAATGAACTTCCTTGCGGGATTCCATTTTCTAACGTGTAGTGGCGAGACATATAGTTATTTATCCTCACATTAGAAATCCTACTCAATAGAAATGCTTTTATAAAAAGTAACATTTTTCCACCAATGCCTAAGATAGATAATTTTCTTAGTAGACCTGTTTTCCATAGCGAATCATATGCTTTTTCTAAATCAAGAAAGACCGCTACGGTATATTTTTTACTTTTCAAGGATATATGTATGTCCGTCTCCAATCTCACTAAGTGATCTTTGACATTCCTATATTTGCGGAAGCCAGATTGAATAGGATTTAATAGTCTGTTTTTTTCTAGAAACCATGTCAGGCGATTTTTTATCATTTTTTCCATAATTTTAGAGAATGTTGATATCAACGAAATCGGCCTATAAGAGGTCACTTGAGTCGGATCTTTTCCGGATTTCAAGATTGGTATTTGAATAACCTCATACCACTGATGTGGAAAAAGTGAGATTTTCCAAATGTCATTATACAAGTTTAATAAATGCACGAGTGCCTTGTTCGGCAAATTCTTAATCATAATTAAATAAATATCATCCTTACCGGATGAGGAGTTTTTCATCTCCTTTAAAACATTCCCCATTTCACTCATGTTAAAGTCATCATTGATACAATCATCATCATTTGTTGAAGAATTATTGTACAAGATATTTTCGTTTTCATTTTTAGTTACGGAAAGTGATTCATCAACCGATTTAAAATAGATTGCCATTGCATTTGCTTTTTCCTCAGATTCTTTCAAGATATTTCCGTCTACAAATAGATTGTGAAAGATGTGCTTGTTCATTGTACTGTCCCGCATTCTTTTAACCTGTTCCCAGACTTTCCCAATGTCTGTAAATCTATTCATTCTACGGCAGTACTCTAACCAATAATCATATTGAGCTCTCCTGATTACCTTCTGAGCGACAGCTTTCTTCTTTAAGTATTTCTTAACATCATTTAGATCATAATACCTTCTTAACCTGTTTTTAAGACGATTTCTCTCTTGCACCGCCTTCTTGCAGGCATTGTTCCACCAGGGATTTACTTTTCTTCTCTTGGCAATCTGCACACGCGGAATGCACTTGTTCGACGTTTCCTTGATCACCTTAACAATCACATTGTATCTGCCTTGAATGTTTAGTTCTGCACCAAGATTTTCATATCGGATATGAAAATCTTGGTGCAGTCTCATTCCTTCTTTTCTCAATGCCTCTTCAATTTCTTCTCTATACTCTTCCCAATTAACCTTTCTAAAAGACCATCTCTGTCCCATATTCTCACCCCCTGGTCTATTGTACACATGTTTAAAATTTAAGCAAACCAGATTATGATCACTGCCAAAATTATTGGATAGTACTTCCCACTCTGTATTACGTGCTAATTCTTTCGATACTAAGGACAAATGCCTTGACTACAGTGACGAACGAGTTAAAACGTGAAGATGTGATCCAACAACGAGATTGCTACGGCGAAAGCTCGTATAGTCCGATGGGCTGGACACGGTACAGGATTGACTCAGCTGCCGTCGAGTTCAGAGGGGTGCGGCTGGTTCGAAATTCCCGCCAAAATTCTATATAATACACGCCAATTAGGAGCTTTTAGAGAAAGCGACCGTCTCCGTTGATGTTATTTATAGCTAAATTAATATCTTCACCTTAAGAGGGAGCTATACAACATAACAGTTTATTATTTACAATTTCATAACTTTAGATTCGATTTCAACCGCGACAACGATCACAGAATAGTGTAGGATTGCATATGTTTCTAATATGTTCATTTGAACCAAATTCATGACCCCATATACCAAAACTTTGTATTACCTTTAAAGTCAACCAAGAGACTGTCGACAACTGAGACCTAAAGGTGTGTCTGTTTCTGAAGCTCGGGGGAGCGCCCGAAAGGAGACGAATGACCGTCGAAGGAGATGTTATCGAGGTTTGTATTTTGCTGTTGTAAAATGTTTAAACAATCGTGACGCGAGGTTTTTTAAAGTTAGTGATGTTGAATCGTAAAAGAAGTTTTTTTTCTTCAAATTGTGAGGATTTTATTAAATATTGAAAAAGATATTTATAAACATTATGTAGAGAATTTTCTCAGCTATAACATATCCGAAGCTGGCAGAAAAGAATCGAGATATTTTTCATACAATACTGGAATGTAGAATGAAGAGTTCAGAAAAATTCACCTCCCATAGAGAATACACGCAAAATTGGAAACATTGACATGCCTTTTTTAATCGAAAGAATGGGCCGTGATTAATCGTTGAAATTTAAATCAATGGTATTTTCGGTGTAGAAAATTGTCCGATTTACAACATATTAAAAATTGGGAGAAAAACAATCAATATTTACAGAGATCCATTCGTTTTCCATAAATATGCTGACGTCATAATATGCAAATTCGTATTCATAATGCATGGCCGTACAGAGGATTTGTTTATGTTGGGGACCGGGATAAAATGCAATGAATTATTGATAATTTATTGCATTTTCTTTTTTTATTTTTTATTTGTGGTAACTGCCCCCTACCGTAGCTCCCGCTGCGTACAGTCATGGTTCAGTGGCAAAGCAATGGCCTCGTAACTGTGAGGCCCCAGGATCAAAACCGTGTCGATGTGCTATATTAGTGCCCTTTTGTGGGGCATTAATTAATCCTCATTACTGTCTTTTATGACTTTAGGGCGTAGGTCCCCTAGTTGATAAGCATAGTAGCATACAAATGCTTTATATAGCAGTCATGTAAAAAAAACACTGGCAAATTATTATTCAATAAAATCTGAGAATGTTATCTAGATCTAATAGGAATAAATCGTTGTCAAAATAATTCCATAAATTGGGGTAAAAAAAAAATATCCCAACTTTATGAGCAAGTGTATATACATTAACCAATGAATAATTTGAAGTTATTCACACGCAAACTTGGGTTTCCTTTTTTTCAGGGATACCCTTAATTCGATAATCTCAAGCATGCACTGACAGCATTTATTGCTGCAAAGGTATGCAACATGACATTGGTTAAATATGTATAATTGGACTGCTGTGATGAATGAGAGATGAACGAGAAAATGAGGGAAAGAAATAGGGCCAGAGAAATATATGAAACTGGCAATCTTTGTTTGATAAGTTTGCTTTACCTGACTGCTAAGAAAGCATGATTATGCTTGTAAGTAAGCAACCAGAGGACCGACGACTTCAAGATCTCTCGGAGGGACTTGGTAATTAGGTTTAATGCCTTACCAAAAGGCACTAGTACATCAAATTGGTTTTGAGCCCGGGGACCTCCCGGTTACGAGACCACTGCTCTACCACTGAGCCATTGTGCCTCCTGTTTATATGTTCGTAATCAAACCAAGGACTCGTTCAATTATCCAAGCAGAGAATACATCAGTTGAATGCGTGATTGGAATGATAGATTAGGATGGAGAGAGAAATGTAAAATGAAAGGGAAGATTCAGTAAGGGGAAATGATTAGCAAGATACCCCAGCAAGCAAGACACAGATGTGAAATGACTATAGTGCAAGAAATTAAGACCCGGAAGCTGGGACATCCCCTCTTAAAGTTAGACCTGGAAGCTTGGCAGCTGGAGACGGCTTTCTTCCAGAATCTTTGGTATTCAAGGTTTAAGAAAAGCATGAAGAAAGGAAAGTTTGTAATGAAAAGGTTTAATTTTACCAAACGCATCCCTCATCATAACATGTACTTTAAGCTTTTACCAACCTTAACATTTAGTAGGCAAGCTTTCGTCCACCCCTGTGGACTTTCTCAAGCCAAGTGATTATTCACAGTTTCTTGCTGTCTGCTGCCTTGAGATCACTCGAGCAAAGATATATGTGACATTGAACAGCAACAGTTCATATTCAGTAAAAGTCCACAGGAGTGGATGAAAGCTTGCCTACTGAATTTTTAAGGTTGGTAGGAGCTTACACTACATGTTATAATCACCACAACCAATGCAAGTTTCCTGTAACATCCTTCAAAATACTTTGATAAATAAACAATGGTAAAGATTGTATAGTAATGTATTCCAAATGTTGTTATTACACATATTTACATTGTATAAATGTACATGTATGTTCAATATCATTGTTTAAAAACTACCATAGATGTAGCATTACATAAAATAAAAGACATTTTCTCTTGGCGAGACTGGAATGGTAGATCCATGGCTGGATTTCCTCTTTCCTACCCATCCCCTCTCTAATTCTTCAGCTACACTTAACATTAAAAGGCAAAGATGGAAAATGTTGGATAATCAATCGAAATGTATAGCATTACAATTAGAATAATTTACACTCATGTAGAGCAACACATGAAGATACATATAACTTGCCCTTTACAATGCTATTACCCCAGTCACTGGATTTAAACCCATCCAATAGTGTGCACCATCTCCACTTCCTCTATAGGAATATTTCTAACAAGCATGCAAGCAGGGCACGCAATAGCAAACATTATCACAACGGCAAAGGCAATCCTCTAAGATTCCTATTTTCTTATCGTACATAAGTCGTAAATATATACATATATATACATACATCTTGCTAAAAGACATTTATTTTGTGCTAGGAATTGAACCCCAAACAATTTGGCAAGACATTGATCTACGTTTGCCACACTCAAGTCAACACAGGTGATGTAAATGGGTACTTGGCAGGAATTAATTCCTTGAAATGACAAGTACTGCAGTGATTAATACCTGCTCTGGGCTGGTATTCAATTCAATACTTATGACAGAAATAGTAGTCTCTTACTCAGTTTTCGGCTTAGATAAAACTTCATATCAATGTAACGACAAGTCAATGTAACGACAAGCTTAAAAAGTATAAAACGTATAGGAATCATCTTACATCTCTGATACGATTGTCTAAAAAGTTATGTTATTCTAACAATATAGAAAGTAATAAAAGTAACAACAGTTTATTATGGAAAACTGTAAAGGAACTCTTAGGCAAGAAAAATACAGAAAGTAATAAATGTTTCTTAATTAATGAACAACAAATAACAGACCTAATTAAAATTTCAAAAGCTTTTAATCAGAGTATTATATAGATGTAGGCCATAATTTAGCAGCTAATATTGATTCAGGTGACATGGACTACAATAAGTCCTTGAATTTCCCGCGTGAAAATTCCTTATTTCTTACTCCAACCAATGATTATGAAATTATTAATGTAGTTCAATACCTTGATTCTACAAAATCTAGTGGCCATGATAGTATAAGTGTTCACTTATTGAAACAAATAATCTTTAATATCGTAACCACCTGACATATATATTTAATTTATCAATTTCAACAGGTGTATGCCCACATTTGCTTAAAATCACTAAAGTGATTCCTATTTATAAAAAGGACGATTCCTCTTACAAAAAAAATGAATTTTAATGAGCATCATACGTAATATACATACATCAATATCAAGGAATATTGGAATACTGTATAAATTTAAAAAAAATCTTTCTGAAAGATCTATGATTATTTTATAAAATTCTCTAATTTTACCACAAGTGATATATTGTATGGGGTAATTGTAGTTTTAAAAGAATTAATTCCTTATTTTTGCTTCAAAAGAGAGCAATTCGCATGATCACTAACTCACATTATATATATCACACACGGAACCTTTATTTCAGCGTTTAAAAACATTAAAAATACAAGATATTTACATTTTTCAGACATGCATTTATGTATAAATATTCTCATAATCAACTACTATCCCTATTTCACAATATTTACAGTTTAAACTCAAACATTCACACCCGTTGTTCAACAAATTATCACTTAGAAAATCCTAAAATACTTTTAGCCCCAAAATCAGTAAGACATCATGAACCAGATGTTTGGAACTCCTTACCAAATTCAATAAGGCATTGTTCATCTCTCTATTCTTTTAAAGCATCTCTCAAAAAATTCTTATATCGAAGTATCTACATAACTAATTTCAACATGCAGTAGGCAATTGTCAAATTTTGGTCACATTGCAATTCAGTTTTGCAAATTTTGTTTTCCATTTCGTATTCCTGGTTTCCTTCATTGTAAAGGATATATTTGTTTCCACTCCACTATACCACACAGAGCTACGTGCACTTCCACTATTCGTTACAAACACGCACACTCACACACAATATATTGATATTGATATATGAATTGCGCATTAATTTGGATTGACAATGTGGCGTTACAATGATTTCGGTATTAGTATTTTACCTTAAAAAAGTCGACCTGCTAAAGTAAATGCTCACATATCTGAAAAAAAGAATACGGGTTAAGACATATTTACTTAGCAGAGTAAAATACTGACTAAATCCATATACAATGTGCACATGCATATCAATATTCTAAGATGCACATGATTGTTTGGTTTCTGAAGTACTCTAATTTGGTTTTACATAAAACATTTAATATTTTCAATAAAACCAATTCATCACTTTCCTAAAGATGCCTTTGATTATATATTTGACATATTATTTATAAGATATTTAATCTTTTTGAACTGAACTTCATAGTACATAGCATGTACTGTCATTTGTATTTGATTTGAAGGTACATGTTGAGGCACTTGGATGGCTTTTCTCATTCACATCATTTTCTGTTGCAATGATTATCAGTAAGTATTTTACCTTAACGTTGGCGTGTTAAAGTAAACTGCTAACATGTAATCTGAATATGAGTTAAGACATAATACTTAACTAAATAAAATATTAAATGCTAGGTAAAATACTGACTAAATTTGAATATACAGCTCTTAAAAAAAGGTCATATACAATGTACACATTTTATATCATTATTTTAAGATGCTCATGGTTGTTTGGTCTCTGAAGAACCTTAATTTATTTTTCATAAAACTTCAATATTTACAAAATAAAACCAATTCATCACTTTCCGAAAGATGCCATTGATTATATATTTGACATATTATTTACAAGATAAGTGATCTTCTTGAACTGAACTTCATAGTACATATACTTGATGTTGGTATCTTTGAAAAGCCAGTTTATTCCCCTTTACAATGATAATCCTTTTGTAAAGATTATGTTATTGTGGAATGTGTAGTACACGTGATTATGAAGCTAAGTAAAAAGTGAAATATTGCGAAATTTGTTGTTATTGTCATAAGTGAATTATTTGATTGTTTGGAGGATAGGTTGTGTTTTGAAGGAATAACAGTGTATTTGTCAACATTTCACTCTTTACTTGGTCCCATATCCAGGTGTACTGCACAGTCTATGATAACATAGTAGTAGCGCGACAATGACCGCCTTCATTTTCACTTTACAGCTGTTCTCCATACAGCTCGCTGGCCTGCAGCAGTTGTCCAAGTCTTGATTTCAATTTGCCTCCGCTTAAGGTTCCGCTTGATCGTGTCTTTGTAGCGAAGCCGTGGATGACCAATCCCTCTTTCGCCAGCAGGTAGTTGCGAGAATAGTACTTGCTTTGGTAACCTCTCAGAGGGCATCCTGATGACATAGCCTGTCCATCGTAGGTTCTTCCTGATGAGCATGTCCTCCATAGAAGGAAGGCTTGCTCGCTCTAGTACCTCTTTGTTGGTCACCTTGTCCTTCCAACTGATTCTCATGACTCTTTACTTGACTTATGTAGAGAGTCCAGCTTTCCGCACCGTATAAGAGAGTGGATAGGACGATAGCCCTGTAGATTTTGCACTTCACTCTTTGTAGAGACATGATGGTTGTTCCATAGCCTGGTTCGCAGTCTTCCAAAGGCACTGCTGGCCTTTGACATTCCTTTCACCAGCTCAGAGTCGATGCGTCCGTCTTTGGATATAGTGCTGCCGAGGTAAGTGAAGTCATCTACCTGGTTTAGGGCTGTCCCATCCACTAGGATCTCCTCCTCCTCTCGGTGGTCTGAACCTGGTTGGAATAGTACTTCAGTCTTTTTGATTTTATTTGTAGACCGAACTTCTTTGATGCTGATGAAAATACATCTATAACATGTTGCATCTGCTCTGGTGTATGAGCAACAAGAGCACTGTCATCTGCAAAGAGGAGTTCCCTCACGAGAATCTGTGTAGACTTCGTCTTAGCTTTGAAGTGTGCGACATTGAATAGGTCGGCGTCTTGACGTGATTGTATGTATACGCCCTCCTCAAAGTCCGCAAAAGCCTCCTCCAGCATCGCTGAGAGAAAGATGAAGACCAGCGTAGGGGCCAACACACATCCTTGTTTTACACCGTTACTTACAGGGAAGCTATCGGATGTTTTGCCTGCTTCCCTGACTTTAGCCAACACACCCGTATGTAAGGACTCTACCATTCCGGTGAACTTCTCGGGACATCCATACTTTCGGAGTAGTTGCCAAAGACCTGTCCTACCAACAGTGTCAAAGGCTTTCGTGAAATCAACAAAAACCACATAGAGGGATTGGTTGTGCTCAATACACTTCTCCTGTAGTTGTCTGAGGCAGAAGATCATGTCTACTGTGCTCCGGTTGTTTCTGAATCCGCATTGCGTCTCCGGCAGTATATCTGGTGTTATGTGGGCATTCAATCTGTTCAGAAGGATCCTGGCAAAAACTTTCCCTGCTATTGACAATAGCGATATTCCTCTGTAGTTTCCACATTGAGTTCTATCTCCTTTTTTGAAGATGGCGACAACATATAGCATCCTTCCATTGCTGAGGTACGGAGCCTTCTGCCCATGCTTGTTGTATCAGCATTAGTAAACTGTTGGTTAGTGTGGCTCCTCCGTGCTTCCATATCTTGCCTGGTATCCCATCCACTTCGGGAGCCTTGGCATCACCCAAGGAGGCAATTGCCAGGTTTAGCTCTTTTTGTGTTGGCATATCATCGAGTGCAGTAACTACAGGTCGCTGGTTGATCCTATCACACGCTGCAGGCTCGATATCTCCTGGCCGGTTGAGTAGTGTCTCAAAATGCTGCGACCATCGTTCAAGCACCCTTTTGTTGTCTGAAAAGGTTGTGTTACCGTCCAGGGACTTGAGATGAACTTTACTCCTTGTCTGGGTGCCATAACATAATCGTCACAAATGGGGCATTAACGTTAAAAGAGGCTTTTCAATGATACAATGATAACTATGATAATAAACAGTAAAAGAGAGTTATCAACGCCCGAACGTTAGTTACGTGACTTTTTTGAGGAGTTTACACATACAAAAAGATAAACATATTATTGTATACACTATCACAACACATTATTGATGAAAAGGAATGCATGAGGTATTTGTTCATGACGTTTCATAGGTTCAACAATACATGTACATGTATATAGGTTGGTATTGAGTTGGAAATACCACTTGGTGATTATTATTAGTTCAGCTGAAGATTTACTTCATGCAAAGAAGTACGTGATTCTAAATGGCACCACAAAATGTGTAGGTGGCGGAGGTTTGCTGCGGGCTTACCCCTCCATATGTATATACATACACGCAACATCGAGATATCATATGTATACGATTTCTAAATACAGGTGATTCAACATGTGCAGATTTGTATGCACACAAACAAATCTAAACTCAACATTGAGATATTCTAAAGAAATGTATATACCATGATGGTCGTTTCGGGACATTTTACCCCCTGGACAATCAACTCTGCAATTACCAGCGGGACAATTACCCACCAAAAAGTGACAATTACAAATACAAGTACATAGACTCAAGTAACATGTATGAGCATTTGTATTGCACTGGGAACACATTCACCATTGACAACTAACAAATAGGCAAGGTATATAACCACAGAGTAAATTATTAATCATCAATCTATCGGTTGCGAACACAATTAATTTTCCCAACCCCAAAATACTGACTTGATCCCTCTTGCCCTTTCTGCCATAAGAGATAAACCCAATGGATGGGATTCCGGTAGCGCGTACTAAGTTAGTCCACACTGTTATGGAGTGCCTGTTGCCAACTCATTTACCCTGTACAGATTATTTTAATCCTTCAATGAAAAGTGTCCAAAAAATTAATTTTGCAATGAAATGGGAAGAAAAAGATAATATGAGTATGAACTGAATTTCAACAAAGTCTTTGGTAGATTATCTTTCGTCATGAATATTGAAGGAGGAAGATGAAACCTAGCATTCCATAGAAGTGTGAACTAAAATTCTTGTTTAGTCTGGACTTAGTCCCGGCTTAACTTATGGGAATACCACCCAATGACCCTTTGATGAGGTAAGATTATGTAAACTGTGACATAACTATCTTCATGGTACATGCATATAATAATGATCGTCATATGGTTTTCTCATACCACATTATATTATATCATGAAAGCATCTCTAAAGTATAATAGTGAACATCATGTTAGATAACTCTGCAAAATAAACAATTGGTGCAATTGAAATTGGACTCTAATCCGGTCTCTCTCAGCAAATTACTCTGCAGGTACATCAACTGTACAGCTAGAAACACATCCTCTAGCTCCCTAGAAAGAAAAAAAATCCTGATCTGACTGGGGGGGGGGGGGGGGGGGGGCGGTGTTTCAAAAAGCCTTTTTTTTATTTTTTATTTACTTAAAATGGTTTATTTCATTACAAAACATTCGCGGCCCGAGAGCCGAATTGCAGTTTCTTTTACAAAGTATACATCAGTGACAAAGTAAAATTACACATAAAACATTATGCATGGTAGCATTATGGTAGTAAAATTGCAATTCTTTTGAACATATGATATATAATTGTGCTTCAACGACCTTGGCAAATTGCTTGGTACATATAGAGAAATCTGAATTGTATTACCATATTTGCAATAAAATTATATATTGAACTTATGCAATATATGAATAGTAATACATTTTTGATATTCAAAAGAGTTAAATGTTTTGGTTGGAAAATGCATAGCCAGATGGGTATGGTATGGTTATGGTGTTTTCTTCAATAACAGAAACAGAGACAACAACAGAAACCAAATCCAGGAATTATAAAATCAAATAGATGCTACAATTATTTAAACAAATTATACATTGTAGGTAAAATGCAGAACATTTTGTACTTGGGCCAATTTAGTAAAAGGTACATGTAGAATATTGCATAAAAATAAGATAAGTTTCGCATAAAAACATGGGTAATGACAATGACAAAAATCAGTGACAAATCTGCTGATAACCAATCAGAAGCAAGGATTTCAGTAGCTTGTAACAAAGACTGTCATTTGTCACTAATGACAAGTTTTGTGAAACGGGCCCCTGCTGTCATCACACTGACTGATAAACTGATGGACTGAACAGAATTCCCTGACAGTCCCTATCAACACTTTTAATAAACCATTAATACATTCTTACAAGATATAGATAGTGATTACAAACGAAACTGGTGCCAAATTGTCCACATTTAATATACACTATTCAGACAAACAAATCGAAACAACATTTGCCTTCACCACAATTTAGCCTTAGACACTCATAATAGTATGAAATCTCTTTGTATGAACAAACATTTATGAAATGTACCATTATTGTAAATTTCAGCTGTCAGCACAAAGATATATCACATTTTGTCTAATTTTTCCACACATGGCTATCTTTTTGTCAATGTTAAATACAGTGAACAATTAAACCACCCAATTCAGCTGCTCTCAGAACTCTGTGTAAGTCAGGCACAATATGGGTTGATTTATTCATCCATATCTCCATGCACTCTCTGGTCGCCTTCTCATAGTCGTTGCAGTTTCCTTTAAGAATAGTCCTGGCCCGGTTATGCGTGATGCCTAGCTTTTCGCTAAACGTGTCGTAGTCTTTGCCTGGAATTTGTTTTGCCAACCTATTTAGCATTGCGTTGCTCACTTTCCTGGTTAGATATTTAAAAAAATACATATATATATATATATATATGAATAAAAACAGATTATAACCTTATACAAACTATGTTTTGGGATGGGACTGTGACACTGCATGTTACCGCATTCAGTTCAATGCAGTTATTTTTATTATCAGGTGGGCTGTATCTAATACAGACCACCTTATATTTTTGTTAAAATCGCCTTTATTATTTCTTTATTTTTCTTATTTCGACCCACTTTTTTGTGTGCAAGATAATTTGAAAATGGCTCAATCAAATATCTTAAAATTTGGTACACATATGTATAGGCATATGAACAAGGCACAGCAAAGTTTTCAACCTTGACCTTGATTGATGACGTCATCTAGGAGCCATTTTGTGAAATTTTCTGAAAATTTACTCATGATCATATTTGCATAACAGTAATTCATTTCTCATTCATATTTATCATGATCAAGGTCAATATGTGTCCGGTCAATTTCAGGTCAAAAAACGCGCGCGTCCGCGTACGTCCGCGCGTCAGTGCGCGCGCAAATTTTTTAAATGCTCAAAATCGTCTCAAATTTATTTTGCATACGTTTTAGGTCATTTTAAGCATTTTATAAAAAATCGCGCGTACGAGCATGCGCGCTCGTTTTCGCGCGTAACACCATTAAAAAACATAGAATCGCCATTTTTTTTTCTTTCATGATATTTCTCATATTTTTTCAAGGAATTTGATACCATGTTTATCTCTTTATGACCATTATTAACAAGATGAGCGTAAATTCAAGATAAATGTCAGTGCGCGCGAGCTCTTTTAATACATAGCATATATGGGCAAAAACATGCTTATACAAAATCCGTTATAGCTCTTTGGAATGCACCGGGATCCTCAATTTTTTTTCATATTTAGATAGAGTATGAGTCGGAAATATGATTCCATGTCTCATTTGGCCATTAAGTGTATCGTGACATCATCACAATGGCCTTGGAACTCAAAATACGAATTTGCATATTATGACGTCAGCATATTTATGTAAAATTGATTGTATCTCTGTAAATATTGATCAATTTTCTTCAAAATTTCAATATGTTGTAGCTAAGACAATTCTCTACCAGCGTAGTAATAATCATTTTTCATTTTGATGACGTCATCATAGTGAAAATTTTGATTAAAGGCCTCATGTCAAAAACTTCATAATTTGCGTGTTATGCCTATAGAAGGTGAATTTAGTTTACGTTATGAATCTACATGATATTGTCTTTTAAGAATTTGTAAGCAGTATGTCGCTTATTTTTGCTCTATTTTGTCTCAAATTTTAGTTGACCAGCCCACCTATACTTGTTCCAAACAAGTATTATATGTCTAGTTATGCATCTTTTGGGTGCAATTTTATCATTTATTATTTCCTTTTGCCACACTAGGCGCACCTTAGTTTTATTCAGTTCAAGTACCACTCGCGTTTTGAGTATTCACTCAATCATTCACCATTCATTGAACATATCAAATCCTTCCTATCCTTGAATATTGGATGCCTTGTAAATTAAAGTATCAATTTGGGAACCTTAATCTAATTAAGACCAACCTTGACCTATAAGTGAGTTCGAAATTAGGATTTGCGCATGGGCAGATAAAGGTCATTTGTACCCAAATTGTAAAACCATTGAGACGAATACTCGGATCGTGCTCATTAAAGTTATGTAATCAGTATTCATTTATGCACCAACAGTACATTTATCAGATACACAGGTGGAAGTATTCTTCTCAAGAGGCAAACAAAAGGTATTCATGAAGCACCTCCATCCCTTTGGCAGTGATTATTCTAAAATGCACATGTGGGACGTATCCATCATGTAACAGATCTGTGGATATTTTGGGGTCATGCGTTCCAGAGCTATTTACGAACTCGCATATTGGTGTGCTTTTGTTGATCTGAGCATGGACCATGATCTGAGTACTTCGACATGCTCAAAATGTCGTCATTTGGTCAAAGAATATCAACTACGTTGAATATACGCCTGGAAATAACTGTTGTAATTTCAACAAATTCTTATCTTATTCCACTCTATGCTTTTACCTTCTGTGTCGTAACGCATATACCCCCATTCACCTTTCAGTACACATCAAAATTGTAGTCACAATGGGCGTTGATAGCCACATTGCAAAACTATTGTATCAAATCGCAAAAAAAACAAACTTGTTTAGCCTCTTTTGATCTAGGCTGGCATTGTATCTAAGAACAACACCGACATTGTTCCCTAAGTTTTGGCCTATCACATCAATTAGATTTTAATCAAGAATGATCCAAAAGCACATTAGCAATTAAGAAAAAAAATCTAACCTGGCTTTAGAAGTAGAAGCTTTACCAACTGCTGCTGATGCACCTTGAGGAGGAGTGTCGACTACTGTGGATGCCGACGTTGACGGTCTCGGAGATGTGGAATTTGTGTTCCCTAGTGATGCCTCAGTAATTCCTGATTTTAAGAGTGGGAAATTGTGTTAATTTTGTAAAACTATGTATTTATTATATAGTTTAATTTTATTGGTTGTGTAATCTTGTTGCATAAATAATTGAATTACGATTCAGTTACACAAATAATATTTTTTCATGGATTAAATCTTGTTACCTCATTCTATTGTTTTTTGTTTTTTTTATCTGCTAAAGATCAACATGCAATTCGTTATGAGATTAGTTTTGAATTTGGAAGGAAAAAAAAGTATTTATAAATGTAAGAAAAATCCTTACATCTAACTAAAGCCTCTTTCCTCGAATTAGAGGGGGGTTCGTTATCAATTTTCCAGTTTACGAGAATGACTGTCTCTAATTAATTTTTCATTTTTATTCTCTCATGCTCATTGTTATAAAGATGATGGTTAAACAGGATCGGAACTATTGTCGAAACAAAATCCATCCAAGGTGATTACAATTTAATTGCCTTTTGAAATGAGTGACCATTAAAATGATACAGGGGCAACGGATCGTCTTTCAAAATGCGGAGGCATTAACAAAACGGGGCACTTTCTATAAAAAAGGGGACATCTACAAAGAGTAACATAAAAATGTAAAATTTTATTTTTAGACATTGTTACAAAATTGATAATACATAATCAGGGATGGTGTTCAAATTTTTATCTTTAGGTGGTCCAAGATAGTGCTTTAGCACCATACTAGGCTGTTGTGTGTTGTGGTCTGAATTTTCATTTGCCAGCAAGCCAAACAAGCCCGTCCATGAAGTCCTTTAACAGATCGTAAACAGTTGCTACTACGTTCAACTCTGTTCGCACACAGTTTGAGCCCGGTTGTCAACATTTTTGAGAACGTAGTGAGAACTAGTTTGGTGTGATGGGGGCTAAAGACAGGGCCCTGGATGTCTCTATTTTCTTTTATTTTTTTGCTCCTCTTCTAAGTCACTCTGGTTCAGTTTAGGGCCGTCAAAAATAAAATGAAGTACCGTAATGAACTTTCTTTTCCATGTCACGTGACCTACCCGTCTGTCCAGATCATTGCTAAACTTGTAAAAAGCAGTCATTGACCGCATAGTCAATCTAAGATACGGCAACTTATACTAAAAAGGTATACATATACAGATATTCAGCCTAGGTATGCCAAGTCAGAATTATGGGGTATAGCTTTAGAACATCTCCAAAATAATCTATTATCGCTTAGTCCTCCAGACAAGCAGTCATCGAAAGTCACAACTGTGCATACCCCACCCCCAAGACACCGCTATGCCCCTAGTCACGCACGCACCAAGCACGCATGCCACTTCCTCTCTCTTACGAGCAGTCCAAGACCCAAACTAGCGACATGTTGTTAACAAGGAGAGGGGACGGAGGGAGGGACATAGGTAGATACATAGATTTATATATTAGATAGCTTAGACAGATACCGAGATGTGATTGGTCCAGAGCTCATCACGTGATATGAATTGCGAGGACCCAAATTGTTATATTATCCTGGCCGGTTTTATTTTACCAGCTGGTGAAATGAATATATATTTAATCAATGCATGTCGCCCTCTTGAGGACTGTATGTCACCAATTACACACATTACACAATTACCGAGGGTCATGTTTTTTTTTCAATATTTTTTTTTCCATTAATTTTTTTTTCCTCTTGAAATTATTTTGTCCACATTTTTTTTCCCCAATTTTTTAGTTGATTTTTTTATTTGTTTATTCCTCCCTTGAAACTATTTTTCCAAATTTATTTGTTAAGGTTTTTTTTCTTTTTTGCTTTTCTTTTTCTAAAATTTTAATGGGCCCCGAAAAAAACAATTTAAAACATTTTGGGCAAAAAAAAATATATGGACCCCCCAAAAAAAAAAAATCAACTCAAGGCTATCTAATATAACAGTTATTGACTGGCAGGGGGTATATGACATTCTTTGGAACTGAAGGGAGTAATATTTTCCCTCGTGACCATATTTTCCCTCAGCGCTGCGCGCTTTGGGAAAATATAACCACTTGGGAAATATAACTCCCTTCAGCAGTCCAAATAATGTTATATTACACCCCCTGCCAGTCGATAACAGTATAAAAGTAAATAATAAAATCAGTTCTGATTTAAATAGTTTACCACAATAAATCATATGTTTCTACCTATATTGCTTAGACCAACACAGATGAAAGCGGGTGCATGTCTCAAACAAAGGTTAGCGGGGGAACAGGCAAGAAGATGCCGCCCTCAAAGACGCCGTAGCAAAACACTCCTCACTCACAGGAATATCTTTAAGATAACACGAAATGAAGGTGTTAGGTGAAAGCCAAAGGCAGCCTTCATGATGTCATGAAGCGCTACACCATGGAAAAGTGCCCAGGAGGTATCATGCGCACGAGGACGAACACTCTCAGAGAGAGCCTCGGGACCCGCAGCTGGAACCGCCTCTAACAATTCAACTAATAATAATAATAATAATAGTTCGTTCTTTTATAGCGCATTTCAGGACCTAAGGCCCTCTCAAAGCGCTTTACAATGTACAATGTACGTTTACATAATAATTACTTGAAGCATTCATCAAAGAGGTGAGTTTTCAGCGCTCTTTTAAAAACTTCAACTAGAGATAGATTCCTTCAAGACAGTTGAGAAGGGCTCCCGCGTGATAAGAAACAGCTGATCGCTATCAAGGAAAAACCAAAACCCAAGAGGGGAATGGAGAAACCAATCCATCTACAGACTCCTATAACGGAGGAGTAGCAAGGGTATTGGGAGTTGAGAGTCTAGCTACCATCAATGGATAAAAGACCCGGAACGGGTCCCAAAACGGGTCCCGAAACAAAAAAGGGAATCGGAAACACCAGACAAGTGTAACTGAGTCTAGTCAAGGCACACCTGGGGCAAGGGCAATGACAAAGCATTGCTCATGGTGAATCTGAGGAGATATAAACAAAGAAGCTTTCAAAAGAAAGCAAACAAAAGAATCAACAACTTTACTTAAAGTGTCAATAGATAATAAATGAGTCTGACTCATTTATTCAGTCGCTACAAAGGCCACTACAAACAAAAGAGTCAACAAATTGTCTTAGCGTCGACTAATTATCTTGATGAGAAGCAAACAAAGCCGCTTCGAACAATGAGTCGACAAGCTATCTTAGCGTCAACAAAATATCCTAAACAAGTCAAAGCAAAGCATAGCATCCCCTCACAGGGTACAAATGGCCTATATACGTCAGAACAATTTACCTCTATTGGACTATACTATTATATTACTAGGCAAGGAAGTTAACCACATTTTCACATATATAATAAGGTGTTTTTGCATATTTAATGAGCTATGACCTTTCACCTTTGACCTACATACTCAGAAATCAAACTTAGACTGTACATGTATTTTGATACCATGTACCTTCATATCAAATTTCATTAAAATTTGTCAAACATTAATCAAGTTATGGATAGGAAACCAGATTCCCATATTTAATGAGCTATGACCTTTGACCTACATACTCCGAAATTGAACTTAGGCTGTGTTTTGATATCATTTACCTTTCATATCAAATTTCATTAAAATCCGTCAAACATAACTGAAGTTATCGATCAGAAACCAAATTTGTTACGAACGGACGGATGGACACACGGAAGGACGGACGGCAGCGTTACTATATCCCCTCCGACTTCGTCGGCGAGTGGATAATGAGTAGCAAACAAAAGCCGCTACGATACAAAGAGTCGAGCAAGCTATCTTAGCTACAACAAAATATCTTTATGAGTAGTGAATTAAACCCACTACGAACAAAGGGATCAACAGGCGTTAACAAAATATTCAAACACAAGGTATGCACAATAAATTCCGTAACGAGTCGGCTATACACTCACAAAGCCGACTCGGCGTAAAACCCCGGTACACGAAAAGTCCTGAACGGGACTGAACATAAAAAGGGAAGTATGCTCGGCAAATTCAAACACTGAAATATCGCCAAACAAAACGTGACTGAGGGTAAAAACTCGAACCAAATCGTTTAAAAATAAAATGGGACAGAATTTTACTACGGTATATCAAAAGGCACCGAAAAGCAGCAAGCTACTCCAATTTTGCGCACAGTAATTTATCTACATGCACTCATGATGGATGCAAGAAAAAGAGAGGAAGTGTGTGTGCGTGCGTGGTGCGTACATGGCTGGAGGTAAGCGATGGTTTGGGGTGGGGTATGCACAATTGTGACTTTTCTCTCGATGTTCTGCTTGCCTAGAAGCTATAGCAATAATAGGTAGATACGTTGATTTATTGCGGTAAATTGTATTTATTGTATTTATTACACAATTTTGTTGTTGGTCATATTAAAAATGTCAATTTTGAGGCTCGCTCACTTTGGTCTCTTGCAAAACTTGGAATTAAATATACCCGTACATGTGTACCTGGCAAATGATGAGTGCCTGAGTGAGACAATGTGAATCTTTTGTGATGAATTTGGGATTGGGGTGACGGGAAGCATTTTATTTCTTAAATGGGTGCCGTGACAGTAGCATAAAGACTGGTTTCCCCTCCTCCCATGACTGAGCCCACGCTATGCCACTGAGTCAACATGTAATACTATGCTATCTAATAAGCTAAGTTGAATATCCATCGGGAGAGCAAACCTCCTACATTTGGCTATTAAGGTGTACATAGCTTTGCTGCTATCCTGATTATACAATTATTTCTGGGCTTTAGCAAATTTTCCTTAAAAAATTGAAAGTCATGCCAAGATAAACATAGCAATAAACAACATCAATGTCTTAATTTCCTATATTATTAAAAGAGAGGAAATTCCTCACTTTGCTTCGTGAGAAAATAAAAGCTTTGGATTACAAGGCATTAATATTGAGATTTCTATCATTACAATAAGTATAAAGGGTATCCAGGACTTTTTGCATGTCTGCCTGTGACCGAGGGGAAAATTATGACAGTTGTCCGGGATTAGAATTTACACAGGACCTGGCTTTCTTATACACATTGATAATGATATTAAGGACTATCATTAATTCCATGAGCAATTAACTGATTCCTTAATTTCACCCTATTCACAAAATTAAATGCCTTCTCACAATCAATTTGTCTTTTTATTAGGACAAACATCAATGACTGACTTGAGGCTATACATATCTGATCTAATGTGGAATAGTTACGTCTAAATCCAGCTTGTTCATTTCCAAGAGCGCCAGATAACTCAACAAAAAATTTTGAAATCCTACTATCAGTAAGTTTGCCTCTACAACTAAGAAGAGATAATTGTCTGGAACAGATTGTGAACTTAAACAAAAAATGTACATTGTTCTTGAGAATACATGTAGTTATAATTTCCCTATTGTGACTTCTAAATTGCGTAAAAAACATGGAAACGAAAAATGTGAGACTGGGCATAAATTTGTAGGATTATGGATGCTTTTTGCCTTCATAAAACCTCAACTCCCATGGGTTAACACGTAAAGGCAAGGAAGGGGGGAGGGGGAGGAGGGATAGAGGGTGAAATTTCTGGTCACACAGTACTTTGCTTTCCTTGCGAGCATGTTGCTAACAAGGAGAGGGGCCGCACAGTGGGCCAGGGAGGAACCAAAGTGTGCCAAAACTAATTTCTGGGGATTTATTTTCTATAAAGCCATAGGAAATGTTGGATGTCCAGGGATTTCCACTTAAATGGTATTACCAACATTTTCTCTGATATCTAAGCTTTAAGTTGATACCAGATTTGGCTGCCCGATTGTGCCCGTTATTATGTTAGAGCCGTTTTCTTTGCAACATATTTGCCGAAAAATGTGTTTATTTTGGTCCGCGGTGTCACGCGCCCCCAAGCTCCGTGATTTATGACCGCGAATCCTTCATGATTCAGCCGCGGACTAAAAACAAACATATTTTTCGGGACAATGTGGCAAGGGGAATCGGCTCTAACATGACAACGGGTAAGATCGGGCAGCCAAATTTGGTATCAACTTAAAGCTTAGACATCAGTCAAAATGGTGGTATTAAAATATAAGCGGAACTCTGTGGAAATCTAAACGTTTCCTCTGGATTTATAAAAAACATGGATAATTAGTCCATTTTTCAGTGAATTAACCTTTAATATATAATGAAGATTGTGTTTCTATACATTTTAACCAATTGGTTCCTCCCTGGCCCACTGTGCGTTGCCATGGTTACGCGGACGAGCTTTGAATCAGCTGAGCGTAAACGAAACAGTACAAATGTGTACCGATTATGCCTAATAATAATCGATGGACGTGGGGAGGAAAAGCGCCTGCACATGCAGTGTAGCAAATTCTCGCAAAAAGAAATACCATACATGGAAAGCTTAGGTTTGGGCGGACATTTTGAGATTAACATCACTGCGGGAATCGGCCGGAATCCTAATAAACATGCTACTTTTATAAAAAATTGCAATTTTTTCTTTTTTGTGTGAAATTTAATGCTCATTTTTCCCAAAATGAAGCTTCCATAAATTTGGTCATTGTATTTTCTAATTGGGTTACCAATAGGCAAGAAGTTCACGCAGTATCAAGTTGATTGCTTTTCCCTTCATAAATTCTCAACACCTATTGTGAAGTTGCCACTTTTATCATTTTTGGAGCAACATATGGATTTTCCCATGTTCGCAGGGGTAAATGACACTTTTAAAACTCGCTAAATATTAAAATATGGGTGGAAAAATATTCTTTATAATGTTTTCTTCCCCAAGCGAATGAAAAAAATATAAAAATTCACATTCGCCAATTTTGAATTTTGGCACACTTTGAGGCGATTCTGGCCCACTGTGGGCCGGAGGGAGGACAAGTTAGATACACAGATTTATATAGTAAGCAAATAACTACCGTTGGTGAAGGTGATAGGACAAACTATCACTTCCGAGGCGATCTGGATGTAGCTATCTAGGAAGTGATAGTTTGCCATCGCCTGGAACCAAAAGGTGATTATTTGATTTATATTTCACATCGGCAACATTTCACTTCTTCCGTCATTTTAGAGCAACAAGTCATCAATTAACAGCTAGCAAACGGTGTACGATACGTACGGTGCATGCAGCATGGTGGTGTGACCAAATAGTTCGCGGGAGACCAAATTTTGCGTACTAACACTAAAAGCGCTTAAAGAGGAGAGCAATACGCAGTGTATACAACTAAAATGCGTTGCACTGTGTAGATAGAACTTCTATCTTCAGTGAAAGTGCGTTGCACTGTGTAAATAGGACTTCTATCTTCTGTGAAAGTGCGTTGCATTGTGTAGATAGTAGTCTATCTACACAGTGTAACAAACTATCTTTCATCACATGATTTTCCTTTGACCAATCGTAGAGCAAGATTATTAGTATGAGGAATATAATAAATAATAAAATCAGTTAATCTGATTTAACTAATTTACAAAAATAAATCATATGTTATTGCTTAAACCAACACAGATGAAACAGGTGGCATGTCCCAAACAAAAGGTTAGTGGGGGACCAAAGAAGACGACGCCGCCCTCAACGACGCCGTAGCGAACGCTCCTCACTCGCAGGAATATCCTTAAGATAGCACGAGATGAACGTATTAGGTGACAACCAAAACGCAGCCTTCATGGGCTACACCATGAAATAAAGCCCAGAAGATACTAACACCCCTGGTATCATGCGTCCGAGGACGCACACCCTCCGAGAGAGCCTCTGGGCCCGCGGCCTGAACCGCCTCAATGAGCCATCTAGAGATGGACTCCTTTGACGCCGGAGACAGGGCTCCCGCATAATAAGAAATAACTGCTCATCCATCCGGACCTCTTTAGTCCTGTCCAAATACCACTTAAGAGCCTAACCGGGCACCAGACCTTGTCCTCCTCAGAGGAGACACTGGACAAAGGACAAAGAAAGATCTCCACTGAACCAGATGAGGCAGTCTGATCCTCCTCAACAGAGGAGACACTGGTCTGATTCTTCGCGATGAAAAACTGCTTAGGAATAAGTCTCACACCCTTCCTCTCCCAGCCGATGTGGCCTGGAGAAACACAAAGAGCGTGAAGAGTGCCACTCCTCTGCCCAGATGCAATTGCAATTAAAAACAAAGTCTTGATTGTGAGAAAGTGAAGATACGCCTTGGCTAGAGGCTCAAAAGGCAACTTAGATAAAGGAGCACAAACCTTGGGCAGACTCAGAAGAGGAGCCAGCTTCTGTTGGAGTGGTTGCTCTAGAAAAAATGACCACAACAACATTCAGCGTTTTTATGAATGTAATGCTTCCTGGGAGAAATTTCAATTATTTCAACATATTTGTGGCTTACACCCAGTAAATAAGATCGATTGATCGATCTGTATTGAAAAACAAGTCAGAACAAATCTTGGAACCAGCGGGACTTGGCCTGGTGGTAGAGTCGCTGCCCGGCAAGCAGTTTCAAGTCCCGCTGGTTCCAAGATTTTTTCTGACTTGTTTTTCAATACAGATCGATCAATCGATCTTATTTACTGGGTGTAAGCCACAAATATGTTTAAATAACATTCAGAGTGTTTCTACAGAAAAAAGTTTCAGGTGGAACGCCTCTAACCGAGAGTTATACACCACTCTCGTCAAACCCAGGCAGCTCTTGATAAAAAACTGAGAGGCTCTATCCCCCGGCCACCCCACTCAAAGGTCGTAATGACCGCATGCGTGTTGCCAAAATGTCCGGTAAAGGGGTACTTTTCGTGCGACAAAGTCCGGCCCGAGAATTGTAAAAAAGGCGTGTATTCGACTTATCACCCGGAGATTTCTTTAACAAGGGGGTGTTTTTCTTTATTTCTCTCATCTCTTTGGACTCCTGAGAAATTATTCCGAATTTAGGGGGGTACATTGAGCATTTTTCCTGATTTAGGGGGGTCTCCAAGGCAGGAAAAGCCTGCGAAAAGCCCGCGAAAGGGGGGTTCGGAAATGTTGGCAGTCCTCAGATAGGGGGTGCTTTCAAAAAGAGGGTACAAGCATATGCGTACCCTAAATATCACTGAGTGGGGGGCCGGGCTCTATCCGAGAGACCCTCAGCTCTGGCAACCTCCCCGATAACGGCCAAGCGGTCAAATGGAGGACCGCTGGCCGCGGATGAAGTATCCCTGAGAGAGGTTGGGCCACCAAGTCTTCCGTCAGTGAAAAACAATGTGGTTGACCCGCCAACAACTCCAGGTCTGGAAACCACCACCTCCTCAGCCAATGAGGGGCGATCAACAGAACCCAAGCCCCGTCCGACTTGATTTTCCTCAAGACCTGAGGAATCAAGCTGAACGGGGGAAACGCATAACCCCGGAGAGACCCCGAATGGAGTGAGAAGGCGTCCAACACCCAAGCCTCCGGATCCCGGACCCGAGAACAATATCTCGGAAGTCAGTGATTGAACGGGGATGCGAATAGGTTGATCTCCTTCTTCACTCATACCTGCATCAAAATACATGAAGAAATAAATTCATATTGAAGAGAGTTGAGTTCTAGTTGGTAAATTAGAGGGCTGTGGATACTATCCACCGGCAAGACATAAATCAGAAAATTAGAACTAATTTTATTAGTTCTAATAGGTTGATCTCCATAGGGGACCAAACGGAGCGGAGAAGATCAAATACCTACAAATGGAGGGCCCACTCCGATGGGAGACACCTCCCTCTGGCCATGAAATCTGCTACCAGATTGTCCTGGTCAGGAATAAAGGATACTACTGGCGTGATCTCCAAACTAAAAATCTTAAATCGTACTCCTTACAACATGATTCGAGACAAAAAAGATGAGAATGAAAGGATGAAGTGACTGCATACTTACTTGATTTTCTACGCTTAACTGGACTCTTGTTCCCCGACTCCACTCCTTCTTCACTCATACCTGCATCAAAATACATGAAGAAATAAATTCATATTGAATAGAGTTGAGTTCTAGTTGCTAAATTAGAGGGCTGTGGATACTATCCCCTGGCAAGACATAAATCAGAAAATTAGAACTAATTTTATTAGTTCTAATAGGTTGATCTCCATAGGGGACCAAACTGAGCGGAGAAGATCAAATACCTACAAATGGAGGGCCCACTCTGATGGGAGACACCTCCCTCTGGACAGGCAATCTGCTACCAGATTGTCCTGGTCAGGAATAAAGGATACTACTGGCATGATCTCCACCGACCAACACCACCACCACAGACGAGCAGCCAAATCGTCCAGGCTGGAAGATCCTGTGCCGCCCTGCCGATTGATGTAGGCAGCCACAGTTGCGTTGTTCGTGAGCAACAGAACCGTGCGACCAAGTAAAAACCGTCTGAAATGATGAAGAGACGCGAACGCCGCCATCATTTCCAACACATTGATGTGCGGAAGGACGGGGAAAAAACCCAACCACTGGAGCCACTGCTTGGCCAGAACTCAGCGGGAACGTCGCAGGGACCGGGTCCCCTTGTTAATAGACTGAACTCTGTCCCCACTGGGACGGGCCAACTGACTTGGAAAATCCAAATCCGCACCCAGATAAACTAACCTGCGGGTGGGTGACAACTCTGATTTTTCCCAGTTCACCAGGAACCCTAGTCCCTGCGTGACCTGCAACAGAAGACGCAAATGCTCTCAAAGGTGAGACTCTGAATTTGCCACCAGAAGCCAATCGTCCAGATAGGCGAACAGCCTGAGACCCTGCCACTCGGGTAAACACCCGAGGCGCCGGCCTCAACCCGAACGGGAGAGCCTTGAACATGTAGGTCTCTCCCCGAAAGGCAAAATCCAGTAGCTCTCTCGAACGGGGATGGATGGGTACGTGACAGTACATATCCTTGAGATCTATTGATACCGCCAAATTCTCCCGACCTATTGTTGGCTATCGTGGCTAAGTGCTCCATGCAAACATGCATAGGAGCGATATGAAGATTGATCCTCTTCATATTGAGGATCATCTTCAGCTTCCCTGAGCGCTTGGGAATAATAAAGAACGGAGAGAGACCCAGACAGGGGTGTTCCGATACTCGCTCTATAGCACCCTTCTCCAGCAACATGAGGATCTCGACTCGAGATATGTTGTTAGAAAGGGGTGAACTACGAAGGTGGATGAACTCGAATGGCGCCGCCCGGCAGGGGCTCTACCAGTTCTATGTAGAAGCCCTCGCGCCCGACTGAGAGCATGAAAATGTCTGCGGTGATAGCTTCTCAAGTGGGTAGGAACTCTCGGAGTCGACTGCCGACTTGGTCTTCAAACGCTCAGGGCAACACTTCGAAAGGGCCGCTTGGTTTGAGGGAAAGGCCTGACCGATGACCTCGGCCCACCCCCACCACTAGTCGAAACCCTTCCACGGCCCGAACGGGCCTGGGAAACAAACGGAGACCGAGCTGGAAACGTAGGCCGACAAGGAGCCTGAAACGGAGGCCGGCGAGGCGCCTGAGAAGGAGCCTGCTGATGAGAACTAGGAACAGCAGACCTACCAGGAGGTCTTGACCGACCCCTGGACAAAGGCTGCGAGCAGAAATGCCGAGCCAAATAAGCGGCCTGCTTTCGCCGATCAATTTCCTTCTACAACATAGAAGCGAACTGACCTCAAAAAAGAAACTGCTCCGACGAGAGAATACGTTCACAAAAAGAAGGAATGTCCGCATCCAACACTCCAAACTCTGACAGCGCAAGCTGACGGCGCTGAGAAGTCACCACAACAGACGTGCATGAAAGAGACGTCCACAAAAGGCCCGAAAGCAATAAAAGGATATTCTGCAAAACCAACAAATCATCCGCCCAAATCCCCAACTCGGCAGCCCTTGCCTAAAGACCAGTGAACCAAGATAAGCTGAAAGACGAAGAGAAGAAATCAACTCAAACGGTTTATCCCGGTCCTTGTACGCCTTGAGTATGACCCCAAACCTAAGCGCAACATTAACAAGATCAGGTGAAAGCTTCTTGGCACCAAAAAAGTTACGAGTCACCTCAGCAATAAAGGAGAAAGCATTGCTTTGAGACTTCACATCCCCAAAAACTCTGATAGGGTCAACTGAGACCCCCTCAAATTCGGTCTTAAATTCCTCAGGCAGAGGAATAGGATCTCGGGAAAAACGCTGTTTAAACAGCGAAGACGGAACACTACAGTCGGCACTGGGACGAGAAAAAGTATCAGGCAGATACTTCCCTAACAAAGCCCTCGCGTCAGAGCCCAGACTCGAAAATTGACTCGGAACTGAGGCCAACTGCGAATCCTCTAACAACGGGGGTAGAGTCCCAGTCACACTGACAAATCATACGGCTGAAGTAAAATCCCCACTGAGGCAAACGACTCCTCACCCGGCGGAGCGCCAAGAGAAGCGGGCGCCGTAGACACAAATCCCAACCGAGAACCGACTGTACGAGGTAAAGATTCTTACGCCAAAACAGCAACACTCGAAATACCAGAAAAGGAATCAGAATCTGAAGACAAAGAGACGGGCTCCGTGACAACACTAGACGGGGCACGGGAAACGGATGGCACTGAACCTGTTAACATGCCAGGTAACAAATTAGACGCCAAAGTTTATGCTGTAGAAACAGCTGGGTCACCCAGCTGACCGAACATCTGCTCCATGTCAGCCCTGAGCTCTGCCTGCGCAGAATCCGAAAAAGACGACACACCTGACGACACACAGCTGGTTTGCCCAGCTGACCAAACATCTGCTCCATGAGAGTCCCGAGCTCTGCCTGCGCAGAAAAAGACGACACAGGGGCTCAAACTCTTCTGCTTCTTACCTGTCGCAACGGGGGACGAAGGGGACTTCTTGGCCTTGCTAGCTTCCTTAAGCTTAATTTTACGGTCAGGTTGACCTGGGCCGTCTCGCTTCATTACTTTTATAGAAACTTGAGCGAAACCCGCACGGTCAGTGTGACCGGGGCCCACAGGCTGCAAATACTTTCTGAGAAGTTTCAGTGAAACCACTACGGTCGGTGTGACCGGGGCCTGCTCGCTTCAATGCTTTGTGAGAAGCCTCAGCGAGCTCGAGACCTTGGCGTTCCACTTGGGTGATTACAGGCAACCCAAATGTGGACGCAGGAATACTGCCAGTTGAATCGGGTGCGTAAACCGGGTCACCTGCGTGCTTTGCAGGGCTATTGCCTTGCAACAGAGCCAGGGGCCGTGAAGCCCGGGACTCGATGAGGAGAGCCGCTGGTAGGAGTCTCTTTATTCGATGTAATCAAATCTCTAGACCTCAGCATACTGGCGCCCGTGCGCAGTGTACTACAGGGCAAAGCTCCAGTCACACCAGGCAAAAAATACCCAGTGCGGGGAGCCACCTGTCTCGAGCCTGTACTCGAGACGCCCTTATCCCCCACCCCCTGCTGCACCAAACTCACTCCCTAGTGAGGAGGTAATGACAGCCGTAACTGGAGGGAGTGAATCCACTCCAGATCCAGACTTCTTGTCCATCGGAAAACCTGTGGATGAGACAAAAACAAACTTTCCAAAGAAAGCAAGAAGAACAACAAGTTTTCTAAAGCGTAACAATACAGAAAGCAACTAAACAAAAGGTCAACAAAATAATTAGCGTCGACCACAAACAAATAAGCAACAACAGCGTTGCTACAAAGCCGCTTCACAAACGACAAAAAACTAATCTAGGGAAACAAAAAAGCCCTAGAGTAGCAAACAAAAACAGCTATGAAAGGGAAGACCTCTTATCTTAGCGTAAAAAAAAAAAAGTACTTAACGCACAGCGCGCCCAAACAAAGGCAACACACACTTCAACAACAACAACACTAGAGGTATGCACACAAATTCCAGTAACATTTGAGTTAGAACATACACAGTGAAAAGCGAGTGACTAATCTGTACTCCTTATCAATTGAGTGCGAAAAAGAGAGAAGATGTTTGCATGCGGTCGTAGTGTGCACGTGACTCTAGGGTATAGCAGGGTCTTGGGGTGGGAATATGCACAACTGTGACTTTTTTTAATTTCGATGACTGCTTCTTCTGGAGGACTAAGCAATAATAGGGACCGTAGATACGTTTTCAGTGTTTGTGTGTTTGGAGTTTCTTTACACCAATCTAGAGATGGTTT
Organism: Strongylocentrotus droebachiensis; assembly: GCA_035222895.1. Lineage (NCBI taxonomy): Eukaryota > Metazoa > Echinodermata > Echinoidea > Camarodonta > Strongylocentrotidae > Strongylocentrotus > Strongylocentrotus droebachiensis. The sequence continues at coordinate 104,168 of JAVYIG010003053.1, forward strand.
GGAAATATCAAGAAAATGAGTCTTTGTCCATGAACATTTCAGGTACAATTAGTGTGAACCTAATTCCACTCCTCACACCAAATAGAACAAGACATAAACATATATTACATACTATTTATATAGAATGGTAAGAGATTTGGGAGCTTATTGAATACTAGACACTCCAGATTCAAACTAAAAATCTTAAATCGTACTCCTTACCACATGATTCTAGACAAAAAAGATGAGAATGAAAGGATGAAGTGACTGCATACTTACTTGATTTTCTACGCTTCACTGGACTCTCGTTCCCCGACTCCACTCCTTCTTCACTCATACCTGCATCAAAATACATGAAAAAATAAATTCAAATTGAAGCGAGTTGAGGTCTAGTGGGTAAATTAAAGGGCTGTGGATACTATATCCACCGGCAAGACATAAATCTGAAAAATTAGAACTAATTTTATTATTTACCCGGTACTATATAAATCTATTTATCTACCTATTTTTTGCTAGTTTCCCTAAACTATGCAGACATCGATAAACTAAAACTTCACATCCACGCATATGCCCCACCCCAATACATCCACCTTCCCAGGGTTCACGTGCACAAACCGCACGCCGGCCATCTTCCTCTTAAACAAGCCGCCAGAGACAACGCTTCGGACATGTTGCCCGCAAGGAGAGGGAATGGAGGGAGGGACATAGGTAGATATACATAGATTTATATTATATTATTCGTATTATGTGTATTTCCTTCCAATCGCTCATCGTGGTTCCGCACTGTTCACCCCGCGTATTTTCAACGCCACAAGGTTTTACTCCACTCCCGCTTCCACCTCAGTCGAGTCAAGACGTCTCTATGATTTCCTCTCCAGGCTGTATTCTTCTGTGCCTTTCGTCTCTTTTACGGCACGTCAACTCTTTCTCTGCCGTCTTCATCAGACTGGCAGTTTCCCAGTGGAACGTTATAATCAGGACCCGACATGGCGCTTGATTCTCCGCTGGGAGCTGCCAGTTTCTTCGTTCCGGTAGCTCTTTTCTTACACGAGCTCGACTCACCGTAGTTCGTCTATTATTTCATCAACGAGTTCGACTTATGCAACTCTGATGAATTTACTTCAAAGTCCGGCTCAACGATTCATCGAGCGACCTCACTGCTCATCTTCACCACCGGCTTTGATGTCTACATTTCTACTCTTGGTCTCCGATATTCAAGCGATTCACTGCTTCGTCATCAAGCGCCACATTTCTTCTCTTCTCTTCTCGCCTGAGAGCTTCTTCACCATCTTCATCACGAGCGTCAGCGTCGAGATTTCTTCACGGCTCTATAGCCACGATAACGAAGCTACATCTCCGCCTTCAAGCCTCCGCACCACATCGCGTGAGCCCCTTCCTTTGTTCTTCACATCTTCACATCTTCATTGGACTTTCGGCCTCATTTCCACTCTGTCGTAAGCTCTATTAATTTCATTGCATTTATTCATCATTATATGACCATTTAAACTCTGTGCAATATCTACGATTCTCATTCATGTGATTCGTATTCCGAATCATTTATTCGCCTGACTGACTTCACTTGCAAGTGTTAGTCTATCATATTTATTCATCAATAAACATAACAAAAGGGATTACTTTCTTTCATGTATTTTATTGCCAGTGCAACCTTGTTTCCTCGTAGCTAAAATAAAATAAGAGTTATGTTGTGTGGATCATTGAACACGCTTTATCAATTTCTATACACAAACCCTCACATTCATTTCTCTACATACTATTTATAGAGAATGGCAGGAGATTTGTGAGCTTATTGAATAGACACTCCAGATTCAAACCAACAAAAACCTTAAAAAATACTCCTGACAACATGATTTGAGACAAGAAAGATGAGAATGAGAGGATGAAGTGACTGCATACTTACATGATCTTCTACGCTTCACTGGACTCTTGTTCCAATACTCCATTCCTTCCTCACTCAGACCTGCATCAAAATACATGAAGAAATAAATTCAAATTGAAGAGAGTTGAGGTTTAGTGGATGAAACAGAGGGCTGTGGATCACAAGGAATTGGGTTCAAATCCCTGCCATAGCAATACTTTCCACTGACAAGATAACATTTTTCAGGGTTTGTGTGTTTGGAGTTTCCTTACACCACTCTAAAGAGGGTTTGAAAATATCAAGAGAATGATTCTTTGTCCATAAACATTTCAGGTACAATTAGTGTGAACCTTATCCCACTCCTGACACCAAATAGAATAAGACAAAGACATATTATATACTATTTATATAGAATGATAAGATATTTGTGAGCTTATTGAAAAGACAATCCAGACTTTAACTAAGAGATTTTAGAATCCTACTCCGGACACCATGATTCTAGATATTTTTCTCTCTTTAATTGTACCTAAATAACAAAACCAAGAGAAAAAAAAAAGGAAAAAAAAAAAAGAAAACAGAACTTCAGGAGCAAAACCAATCAAATAAAAATGATTATACACATGGAATATATGAATGAAGTAAAGCATGATAAATGTTAAACCAATTCATCAATTCATGGGTACCGGTAGGAAGGAATTCCTTGAACGCTGTGAGCGCCGAAATTGGCTGCCTAGCAGAGCCGGGGTAATAGTTGGAGTGCCTTGAGCACCATGCATGGTGGATATGTGCGCTATATAAATATCCTATATTATTTATTATTATTATCACCAATCTCATTGTTTGAGTAAAATCAGTATTTGTTCGATCAAAGTGAAATGTGCAAAAGATCGTCATGGCATATATTGTAGAATTATTAAAACAATTTAAAACAGAATCAGGGCCGTTTTACAACACTGGGAGTACCAAGAATACTACTACCGGTAAACACAGATGTAAAATAATTGCAACAATCACCCAAAAGTGCACCAATCAGCTCAAATATAATTTGTGTGTGTATAGCTAAAAGGTATAAAATCAACTTACTGGTAACACAATTTTACCTCGCATTCTATGCATAAACAGTTGAGGAGTATGAATAAAAAATCAGGTATAACATAAGCCCCCACATACAAAACTAAAGTAAAGTAAAGTAAAGTAGGTTCCATGCAGGCCCTATTCTATGTCAGTGTGTACAGGTGTGTCAACTAGTCTACACACGAGTGACTTTTATCTATTAAAGATGCATAGTAGTGGGCTCTCTTGGGGATTTTAACACCATTAGGCTGTTTACCTAATGACATGTGATGTCAATCACCAGGATTACCCTTCAGTTTTACATTTCTCACACTCAAAGACTCTCCAAGAGACTAGGGGGTATTTCTTAAAGAGAAGGTTCATTGATTTTAAATTTGACTGAATTTGGTATTGTGACAGGTCGAAATGTTTCTTAATTCTATTTGTTGAGAAGGTCCCTGAATGAAGGGATCTATGTCTCTGAATAAGGAGATCCCTTTAGTGTACTTCTGAGGAGATCCCTAAAAGGGGAAGTCCACTTTGACCTTGGGTCAGAGAGGGTATAGGGTAATATAGAGAGAAAGGAATTTTTTGCCACATCACAGGTTGAGAGGGATGAGCATAGACCATGCATCTACTCATGACTTAGGCGGTTTGATTTGACAGAGAAGCTAACTCTGAGTAGAACTTCATACTTAAAAGTATTTCTGCAGCATTTATGTTAAGTTCTAAGTGAAATTATAATGTATTTGACATGCATCTTTAGATTGAAATCTCATAGAGGAAACTTGATTTCATGTGTAGTTGACAACTTTTGTGTGTCTTATTGAAGGAGTGTTGTGAGTTGTTTCATATTCGTGCAGTTATTATGTGACAGTGATACAATAGGTTTTGCCGGCCAATTTCGTCATAGCAGCAATCAATTTCATTAATTTGCATTCATGTTCGAGCAAATTTTCTCCACTCGTTGCTCCCCTGTTTCATTTTTAAACTTGTTGCATTCAATTTTGTTTCAAGTCTGTATATATTTTGCACCTGGATTGAGGCCTACACACATTTTGGACATGGCACACACCACACTGCAGTGCGTAATCTTCATTGTATGAAGTAGCATTTACCGAGGAAGAAGAACAAGTCCCCAAACTTTCTAGACATGCACATTCAAATTAAAGCTTGGTTCAGTCAATTTGGCAATGCGTAAGGAACATTCAATTTCACCAATGTTGAGTGGGAGGAGAATTCTTTGGCGAATTGCGGTTTCATTTTCGTCTATAGGCAACCTCTTTCGCAATCGGGTCAGTCAAATTAATACTAGACCTCATAATCATAGTATGAGGCTCGAAGTTTATTTGGATATTCATTATTTCATGTTCATTTATTTATTACTTTTTTCTATGATCTTTTCTGACATTATATAGTCTTCTTAATTGTCTGATATATTTATATTGCATTTATGTTTTCTCTTTCTTTCAACATTCTTTATTTTTGTTGAAACATCACTTTATTTATATCTTCACATTTTTCATTATAAATGCCTTTGAGATTATTTTTTAAATGGTTTGTTTTGATAATCAATCTTGATTGAGTAGGTAACCATGTGAATGTGGAAAACTCTACATTGGTGAAATGGGGAGAAATCTGGAAACAAGATGGCAAAGCTACATCTGAGGAAGACTACATCACCCTGCAGAGAGATGTACAGAAACTTGAGGGATGGTCAGAGAAATGGCAGCTCCACTTCAATGCAAAGAAATGCAAGACCCTGCACCTAGGGGCAGGCAATGCACGAAGGGAATATGAGCTAGACGGTGTAAAGATCCCAGAAACCAAAGAAGAAAAGGACCTTGGAGTGGTCATTGACGAGAAGCTCAGATTTCATCAACAATCTGCAATTGCTGCTAGAAAAGCGAATGGAGTACTAGCTTGCATACGTAGATCTTTCACTTGCAAGGACAGATCAACAATTCCACTCCTCTACAAAGGTCTTGTTCGTCCCATATTGGAATATGGCAATGTTATCTGGCACCCTCGCTATGTGAAGGACGAACAAATTATAGAGATAGTGCAAAAAAGAGCAACAAAAATGGTACCAGAGATAAAACACCAAAGCTACCATGAGAGACTTGAGAGTTTGAAGCTTCCCTCACTTAGCCACCGTCGCCGCCGAGGAGACAGGATTCAGGTGTTCAAGTTGATGCAGAACATTGACAGGTTGGACTCTACCCAATTCTTCACACCTGCAATCAATTCAACAACTAGAGGGCATGCATTCAAACTGACCAAACCCAGGTGCAACTCCAAACTCAGGCAAGACTCATTTAGCAACAGGGTCCTCAACGACTGGAACTCCCTCCCTGAGTTGGTGGTATCTGCAACCTCGGTAAACAGCTTTAAAGCCAGACTTGACAAATACTGGAAGAATGAGCAAGATATAGATGTAAAACGACTATGGTGCAAGACCCGGAGCTTGGACATCCCCCCACCCCCCCTTGAAGTTAGACCTGGAAGCTTGGCAGCTGGAGACGGCTTTCTTCCAGAAGCTTTGGTATTCAAGACTCAAGGAGCACACCCTTAGGAAAGTGAAAAGTCTGCCGCAGATCTGCTGCAGATCTGCGAGATGCCGAAGTATGCGGCAGAAAGAAATTTTGCTCCAGACTTGCCACATACCAGTATGCCAGGACAAGTGTGCCACAGGACCAGCATGCATGCCACAGGAACAGTCTGCGGCAGGTCTGCCACAGGAACAGTCTGCGGCAGGTCTGCCACAGAAAAGTGGGAAATTATACAGTCTGCAGCAAGGCTATATGAGGCCATTTTGCAATTCTGGTACCATAAGAGGAATTTGTTACAAAAGAGGAGACGGCTTTCTTCCAGAAGCTTTGGTATTCAAGACACAAGGAGCACACCCTTAGGAAAGTGAAAAGTCTGCCGCAGATCTGCGAGATGCCGAAGTATGCGGCAGAAAGAAATTTTGCTCCAGACTTGCCACATACCAGTATGCCAGGACAAGTGTGCCACAGGACCAGCATGCCACAGGAACAGTCTGCCACAGGAACAGTCTGCGGCAGGTCTGCCACAGAAAAGTGGGAAATTATACAGTCTGCAGCAAGGCTATATGAGGCCATTTTGCAATTCTGGTACCATAAGAGGAATTTGTTACAAAAGAGGAGACTGAGGAATTAACAGACTGTTTCAAACTTTTTTGTTATGCCATATGTGATCTTATCTTCAGCCCCACTAACTCACTTTTGTTGTAACTAGCACATGGATCTGTGACTCTACTCTGGGTTATGTGTATGCAGTTATTGTATTCCTATTCCTCTACCTCTACTTCTGCATTGTGTTAAACCCATATTTGTAGAATTGTTGAAGCGATTCCGCCTGTTTTTAGCCGTTTCTACTAATTCAAGCTAGGTGCTAGAATGTAATGATGCAATGCATGCTCAGCAGCATAGCCTTCCTGCAAGACTGCATACTTAATTGCCACGTTCACTGGGGTACTGGATATGAAAGAGTATGCGGCAGGTCTGCAGCAGGTCTATATGAGATACGAATATTTATGATGAAGAGTCTGCGGCAGGTCTGCAGCAGACCCTTTGTTATAACCTTTTCTATGAATATTCATGAAGGAGTCTGCGGCAGATCTGCCGCAGACTATTTGTTATAACGTTTTCTATGAATATCCATGATAAAGAGTATGCCGCAAGTCTGTGGCAAGTCTGCGGCATAACTAAATTTGCATGTGAAAAAGATGAATGTCTACGGCAGGTCTGCCGCAGGAGTATGCGGCAGGCTCATTTCTTTCCTATGGGCAGAACCAGCTTCAGACTCAGCGATTGGGATAAGACCGCCATCGTCATACACGCCCAGCAACACGAACACACCATCGAATGGGATAACAGTCATCTCATCTCCATAATGAAGCACTGGCATCGAAATTCACCGCCACAAATCCGTGCCCCAAGACTCAGGTTTATACATCAATGACATCTGGAAACACCTCATCAACAAGTACCTGCTCACTCCTCCTCCATCAACCCCACAGACACCCGTAAATCAACCACCGCCACCCGCCGAACCCTCATAGTCACAATGCACAGCAGACGACAGCAGACTACAACGCCGCCTACGTCGGGGACACACACAGCGTCTCGCCGACAGCACAACCCACTTATGGATTCGAAACTCTCCTAAGTCCGCAACCCGGAGACTCAAGCCCAGACGGACGAGCAGACCATCCATGTCCACTTCACTATGACTCAAGCCCACACGGTCATGTATTTTTCCCCCGACGACCGCACCCCGGTGACTTAAGCTCACGCACGCCAGCTATTCTCCACTCCTGACGACGGATATAGTCAACCTGTTCGAAACGTCGAGCAACTCCCGCCACTCATCCTCTCCAAGCGCTATAGTTCTCAGAAATAGATCCATTTTAGCAGTGTTTTCATGTTTATTTTCTTTTTTTTTTTAATTAAAAAAAATAGGAGGCGGCCCCCAAAAAGGAAGCAAGCAGCTAGGGACGCTAAACATTTATATTTTTTTAAATGGCCTTAAATTAGAACAATATGCTAAGAAAGATAACAAACAGTCTTTTTCAAGACTACACAGTCCTTTTCAGGACTACTCACCCTCAAGAGAGATTTACAGGACTAGTCCTCAATCCTCTCTCTCTCTCTCACATGGTGCACCCGCAAGCCTACTGTATAAATAATAGCTTTGCAATTATGATCATTCTTTATGGGATGTCGTCTGCTTGGGCAGTATTGGTCCATATTGTGACGTCATTAAAACATCGTTATTTTTTTGGCGAATCTCTTGTATATCCCAGCTGCTATGGAGGTGGTTGTATTTTTATAAATCACCCGATATGTAGTTGACCTAAAACATGTACGATGGCCATCTGTTAGCTTACCAGTTTCTAGTGATACATTAGTTGACATATTTGTGATTTTCTTTGAATTTTCACTTTAATATGTAAAAAAAAAACTAAGGGTGCGTTCAATCGAACTTTCGAAGCTAGAATCACAAATCAAAACGCCGTTACAAAAAACAAGGTCACTGCGGTTAGCGTTCAAGCGATTTTTCATCAACGCTGATTCTAGCTCACTTCGAGCCCAGCCACTGCGCATCACACTCGCAGTTTGATCCAGGAAGTATAGGTCAACTTCGGCGCGCGCTTTTTGGAATTGTTTACGGCCGACTGTCGACTGCTGTTTTGAGCATAGATCGCAATAATAAAACAAAGAATGAGAAGGTGATGGAAGGAAGAAACAAAAATTAACATAAGGAAAGACAAAAAGAGAAAGTGATAGAGTTATTAAAACAAAGAATAACGTAAGAGAAGGTGATATAAGGAAGAAACAAAGAATGACATAAGGAAAGGCAGAAAGAGAAAGTGATAGAATGATTAAAACAAAGAATTACATAAGAAAAGGTGATAGAAGGAAAGAAACAAAGATTAACATAATAATAGAAGGAAGAAACAAAGAATAACAAAAGAGAAAGTGGTAGAATTATAAAAACAAAGAATTACATAAGAAAAGCTGATAGAAGGAAAAAACAAAGAATAACATAAGAATAAAAGGAAGAAACAAAGAATAACATAAGGAAAGTGATAGAATTATAAAAACAAAGAATAACATAAGAGAAGGTGATAGAAGGAAAAAAAACAAAGAATAACATAAGAATAAAAGGAAGGAGCAAAGAATAACATAAGGAAAGACAGAAAGTGATAGAATGATTAAAACAAAGAATAACATAAGAGAATGCGAGTGAAGGGAAAAAAAAAAGATTAACATAATAATAGAAAGAAGAAACAAAGAATAACATAAGGAAAGTGATAGAATTATAAAAACAAAGAATAACATAAGAATAAAAGGAAGAAACAAAGAATAACATATGGAAAGACTGAAAGAGAAAGTGATAGAATGCTTAAAACAAAGAATAACATAAGAGAATGCGAGTGAAGGGAAAAAACAAAGATTAACATAAGAATAGAAAGAAGAAACAAAAAATAACAAATGAGAAAGTGATAGAATTATAAAAACAAAGAATAACATAAGAGAAGGTGATAGAAGGAAAAAACAAAGAATAACATATGAATAAAAGGAAGAAACAAAGAATAACATAAGGAAAGACAGAAAGAGAAAGTGACAGAATGATTAAAACAAAGAATAACATAAGAGAATGTGAGTGAAGGCAAAAAAACAAAGATTAACATAAGAATAGAAAGAAGAAACAAAGATCGAATAACAAAAGAGAAAGTGATAGAATTATAAAAACAAAGAATTACATAAGAGAAGGTGATAGAAGAAAAAAACAAAGAATAACATATGAATAAAAGGAAGAAACAAAGAATAACATAAGGAAAGACAGAAAGAGAAAGTGACAGAATGATTAAAACAAAGAATAACATAAGAGAATGTGAGTGAAGGGAAAAACACAAAGATTAACATAAGAATAGAAAGAAGAAACAAAGATCGAATAACAAAAGAGAAAGTGATAGAATTATAAAAACAAAGAATTACATAAGAAAAGCTGATAGAAGGAAAAGAACAAAGATTAACATAAGAATAGAAGGAAGAAACAAAGAATAACATAAGGAAAGACAGAAAGAGAAAAAGATAGAAGGAAAACAAGGTATAACATAACGGAACAGGCCACGATAAAGAGCATGGTATAGTAAACGAAAATTGCAGGAAAAGCAGGCGCGAGGTTTTTGCCCAAACCGGAACAGGCTCCGTCATACAATCATGATTGAGAACTCCGTCCGTTCAATCGAATTTTAGCGACCGTGATTCTGCATAATCATGATACAAAACGCATCTTTTTCAGCGTTTCATGTTTGTGTTTTCAAACACGTTTATTTTTACGACCGCCGAAAAAATCGCTTCAACGCATTGCGTTTTAAACTAAACGTCTTTAGAAACCGTGATTCTAGGGTGAAAAAGTGTCATTTAAACGCACCCCAATCTGTTTGTCCATTTCTTTTTGTCTTATTAAGGGTTGATCCATCCTCAAAATGAATACCACATAAACTCTGAATGACTTCGTCTGTCATTTGTGCCTGCTGTTACAAAATTGCGTAATCGGCAGGATTGTGGTTTTGAGAGTGGATAACCTGTTTACCCAATGACATGTGTTGTCAATCACCAGGATTAGCCTTCAGTTTTACATTTCTCTCACTCAAAGACTCTCCAAGAGACTAGGGGGTATTTCTTAAAGAGAAGGTTATTGGCTTGACTGAATTTGGTATCATTGGAATCAAAAAATTACACTTAGTAAAATTATTAGATTTGTGTAACTTGTAAATTCGAGCGAATATTATAAAAGTTGATTAAACATGACGATCTGCAGCAGATCTGCGGCATACTTTTCACTTTCCTATGGGTGTGCTCCTTGAGTCTTGTCTCCACATTAAACATGACAACCCACTCGAGACGCTGAAAACAACGTAATTCAGCTGATTTTTCATTGACATCACAATATGAACGATGGGCCGCTCAGCTGAAATGATTGACGACGGCGCTCGAGCTAGCCGTGAATCTCGAAGGGGACTGATCTAAGCCTTCTCTCGATTTCCCCTTTCCCCATTTATCTGGTACTACGACTTAATTTATCAAAAAAGACCTACCAAACTTGGACTTGACTCTAGCCGTACGAATCCTCCTATGTTTTCCACACTTGAGTGACTTTCGCTTGAAGCAGTCTTTGAACAGTTTTGTCTTACCGCACTTCCGGCACAGAAAGCAGACATCGTATTGGATCCTCTTAGCCCAGTGCTGCCTAAGGCTACCAAGGGTGCTTGTTACAAAGTCCATTACCTGCCATGAACACACAAACAACACCAAGTTAGATATTTTTGTTTTCATTTTGTGTGTGGCTACTTTTTAAGCTTAATTAATTTTGATTCAAATTCACAGCTCATACTAGTCAGATCTGCGATGAAATTGTCATTAGGATAATGGTGTCGTAGTCGAGTGGTTTAAGCACTTGAATACTCCCCAGGGAGTGGAGATGTTGCACATTATGCGTGAATGAATCCAATGACTAGGGTAATAATATTTGTAAAGCACAAAACGGTATTACATATTAAGTGCTATATAAATCCAGATTATTACATATCATTTTTAATCACAGGTCACATTGGCTTGTCTCTTAACCCAGATCAGTCGATACCTTAATTTATTTCCCCATTGTCAATGATTGTCGTCTGCTAAGGCTCGGCCGATTATCAACCGAGCCATAAATAATAGGCCTAAGCCTTCGTTTTACATGGGTTTTCGACACATTTTGTAACTATATTCTGACCAACATTATGCCATGATCTACACTATATGCCCTTTCTTATAAATGTGCAAATCAAATAAAGGACTATTTTGGAAATGAATTTTGAGATGAACATTGTTTTATTCTCGAAAACGAAAATAATATTTACTTTGAATGCTTTCGACTTCGATTCTCATAATTTGAAATATTCATTTTGTTGGTAGTCTTTTATTTATTCAAAAATAAATGATATTGAAAATATAATAATTCATTATATTACGGAACAATAAAGAAAGAAGTGCAAACAACGTGAGAATTCACTATATTTGTCTTCGTCTCCATCTGTGTTCATCTTCAACCTATCGTGTCAATAAAACTTAGATAATCCTCGCTCAATCCTGCTCAAGACAAGAGTGATATTCCGTGGGGAGAGAGAGGAAGAGTAAGGGGTCGTTTTTCAGAACATAACATTTGAACATTTCATATGCCCGCTCAAACCAAGACCGGCTTTAGGTGGATCAAGATATTTTACTTAAACCTGCTCTCAAAATGTTACATGCCCTCGTAAAGGTATATAAGTTAGAGTGGTTGTTTGTATTGTCATGTAGATTGACCCATTGACCTACGTTTACGCCTACATCCTCTTCTTTCAAAACGGCAATCTTCCAGAGTAGTTACTTCTTTAATTTCTTTTGTTCCCCCTTAGCGTGGGAAAGCTGAGATAAGCCTTTCATAAAAGAGGAGGTCCATACATGAACGATTCGCTAAATTGGTCAAGTTGATAAAATGAAAAGCGTAATGTCATGTAAATACAATGACGTAAAAGATAGATGTGGAGTCAAAACTTTTGAGACGACAGGCTTTATAGATAACATATGGAAATATTCAACCTGATTTTCATATCCTTATCTATCTGGGGTTTTCCCCCATAAACAAGTCTTGTCAATGAGAAAATGTAAAAATCCATGTCCTCTTTCTTCTTTCCCCTCTCAGTCTATCCCTTTATCTTCTTCTCCCTCTCAGGCTTAGATTAGAATATGATAAAACTAGATGGAACTTCGACTGCGCGCAGTCCAAAATGATGCCTCCGTCATAGAGCAAGTTTACAAACCAAAACAGAAGAAATTTCTCAAATTCAAGTTCAATTGTAATCCATTAACAGGTTCTCAGAATATCGTGATTACAAGCGATTTCTCATATACATATATGACCCTAAAATCTACTCAGTTCATTGGCTCTGCAAGATGTCCTGAGTTAAATAGTAATCCATCTGTCAGTTCTATTTTTGCATACATAATGAGCCAATGACATTTGACCTTTGACCTCATGACCCACGAATCTACTCGGTTCATTGGCTCTGCAAGATACATACATGATCTAAGTTTGGCAGGAATCCATCAATCTGTTCTAATGATAATGCGATCACAAGCTATTTTTGCAAACATTATGAGCCGCATGACCTTTGACCTTGACCCTCAAAATCTAATCAGTTCATCGGCTCTGCAAGTAAAATACATGACCTAAGTTTGGCAGGAATCCATCAATCGGTTCTTGAGATAACGTGATCACGAGCTGTTTTTGCATACATAATGAGCCCTGTGACCTTTGACCTCGTGTCCCCAAAATCTAATCAGTTCATCGGCTCTGCAAGATACATACATGACCAAAGTTTGGCAGGAATCCATCAATCGGTTCTTCAGATAACGCGATCACGAGCTGTTTTTGCATACATAATGAGCCATGTGACCTTTGACCTTTGACCTTGTGACCCCAAAATCTAATCAGTTCATCGGCTCTGCAAGATACATACATGACCAAAGTTTGGCAGGAATCCATCAATCGGTGCTTCAGATAACGCGATCACAAGCTGTTTTTGCATACATAATGAGCCATGTGACCTTTGACCTTGTGACCCCAAAATCTAATCAGTTCATCGGCTCTGCAAGTATCATACATGACCTAAGTTTGGCAGGAATCCATCAATCGGTTCTTCAGATAACGCGATCACGAGAACGGGACGTACGGACGGACGGACAACCAGAAAACATAATGCCTCCGGCTACTTCGTAACGGAGGCATAAAAATGCCACACCGGTAGGGTAGATAAATATAAATAAGTAATAAGATTGAATCAGGGTCAAAATCGAGCTGATAATACAAATATCTGAAATCCTGGCAAGAATATAGAACGGACGCGCGCGTACGTTTCCAGCTGTACGGGTATTTCGAGGCCCTTTTTTCGATCCGAGCACTAACTTAGAGTAAAGTTAAAATGATATCACTTTTTCTCGATTTTTTTCCACGTAACGTTATTATTTTTTTAGTAGATGAGATGAATGAATATATCTAAATAATACTTCAAAGAACTTTAGCACATAATAACTGATAATAAGCTGGAAAACTTTGTCAAAGTATTAGGGAAACATCTCGGCTTCTGTAGAAGCCCGTCGTCTCCAAAGTGTTAAAAGGACTAAGTAACATTGTTCAGATGACAGAAAATGGTGCTAAGGTAGTGACTTCAATGCAAGATGTACAATCAAAGATAATCTGAAAGTTTGAGTGAAAACAGATCATTATCTTTCATGATAAAAATTGGGAAAAACTGATCTGATGGATTTCTAAATTCTCCCAACTATATTATTATAATTTAATTAGATTTTTCGGTGAATGTAAATCGTCACAAAGCAATGAATTATATTCATTCAAACATTAAAGTGTTGACATATTTTTAAAAGCCTGCTTTATGTTTATTTTCATCGGAATTCTAAAATTGGTTTGGAGAATTTACTGTTAGAGGGGGTTGAACATTGACGCTTCAAAGAAAACCATAAATATCTTTGTGGTTCGAGAATTTTTCAGGATTTTTTGCATGTTTAGAGGGTTATTACAGTAAAAGGAATATAATAAGTTACATTTCATACAAAAATTTTGCAGTTTCAACCTTCAACAATGTAATACCGGTTCACTTTAACCGAACAAAGTCTGGGACACATGGAAAGGCATTACCGGTATTGCATTTGCCAATTTGGGTGGAGGAAAACAAATTGTCCTCTCATTTTCCTGATCCATTAACACTACGTTTATTTTGAGATTTGTTTCAAGTATATCTAGACAAAAATTAATCATGAACTATTAATATTCTCCTGGAAGTTCATTTTACAATTGTCTATAAACCTATTGTCACAAAAAGGTTTGAGAAAGGTCGACCATTTTGATGAAGCACAAAGTTACAGTTTGATAGCTATTACAACTGTGTTACAACATAAACTGGATGTAGAATATGGTTTAACTTAACCAGGCTTTTAAAAATAGAACTGGAGTTATAATTCTGTCAAGTTTAAGTGCCTTTGGTCTAACTTTACTTTCGTCTACTCTAACTGAACTCAAAGTTCCACATTTCAGAACAAGGGCCCCTTTCTTTGAAATCAACCACAGTAAAAGCTGCATAACTCAAGTACATGTCAAATTTTCTGTAAGTTAAATAAATTTCTTGGACCAACCTATGCATAGCTGCCGTTTTACCGCTGATCGCCGCGAAAATTTGCATGCATGTCAAGTGAAGCGTATAGAATACTATGGTAATTTCAAATTTTTGAAAAATTCACTCATTTGCATTTTTATGGTAATTTATGCAAATAAGGTCATAAAATTCACATTTCTGCACATAAATCATACATTATTCATATTTAAGCATTCTTTTTCACTACATATATTTGTTAGACCATTTGGAATAATAATACAACACAAACAAGGGAAACGCTCTCGGCGGTCTCGCCTGCATAACACAATTCAATATGATAAACCAGAACTTCAATGACGTAGCGCTCATCCGCATCTCACAACAACAAATATCGTCAATTTTATGTGGTACACTTTTGAACTGGTCAAAAAATAAAAATTTGATGCCCTGGAAGGGACATAATTTCATTTCATTTGCATTAAGTACCATAAATAATCAATGGAGCAAAATCTCAAAATTCTGTGTAGAAGTTTAGTGTTCCAAATTTAGCTCTTTAGCTCTAGATAAGGCAAACCAAATCAAAATCGGTCAAGAAATGAGGGAGAAGAAGCAATTTTTGTTATTTTTGGAATAAATTTGCATAAATTACCATAATTAATCAATGGAGTAAAATCTCAAAATTCTGTGTAGAAGTTTAGTGTTCCAAATTTAGCTCTACCAGATAAGGCAAACCAAATCAAAATCGGTCAAGAAATGAGGGAGAGGGAGAAGAAGCAATTTTTGTTATTTTTGGAATAAATTTGCATAAATTACCATAATTAATTAGTGGAGAACAATTTCAAAATTCTGTGTAGAAGTGTAGTTTACCAAAGTTAGCTCTACCAGATGAAGCAAACCAAATCAAAATCGGTTGAGAAATGAAGGAGAAGAAGCATTTTTTGTGATTTCGAATAAATTTGCATAAATTAGCATAGATAATGAATTTAACGATTCTGTGTAGAAGTTTTAAATCCCCCTCCTAGCCCTATCATATGAAACAATCAGAATCAAAATCGGTTAAAAAATAACGAAGAAGAAGCATTTTGAAAATCTTGAGTCTAAGTCTAAGTCTAAGTTTGTTGACCTTAAATGACCTTTGACCTTAACTTAGTGACCAGAAATTCTACTCACATGATTGGGGAGAGACTTGATAACCCTATACCGGTAGTCAAAGTTTCATTGACTAAGAACCTATACTTTAAAAAATTATATTAAAAATTCAAAAACTTAACCTTAGGTTAAGTTTTTGATGGTGACGCCGCCGTCACCGGAAAAGGGGCGCCTATGTCTCGCTTTTTGCTACGCAGGCGAGACAAAAATTGGAAGAGCCAGGTTATTCCTTATGTTATCTCTTGTTTTGATAATTTCTTATGTATTTCATTGTTTTTTTAACTTATGTATTTTATTGTTTTTGTTGTTTTATTTCATTTATAACTACAATTCAACTATTTTGACTCCAAAACAAACACCTAAACTTTAAACAAGACTAAATAACCAATGTTTTGTACACAAATCACAAAAATGAGCGATTTTCGGGCTGACATGCAAGGGGGGGGGGGGGTCAAATTGACCCCCCCCCCCCCAGTTAACATAGAGTTAAGTCAAATTATTCTTTTTTGCGGTCCCAAACGATTCGACTTATATGCAGAGTTACTTCTTTCCATTAAAAATATGTTCTACGACACATCTCAAACTGTTTACCAGTGACAGTTTCAATTCTATGGATGTTTGACAGGAAAAAAATGATTTTGTGAACGTACATAGTAAATGTCAGAGAACTGGTATGCGCCTCCGTCTCTGTTCATTTCTATTGTGTTGTAATTGAAACCATCCTGTTAGGCTACCTACTTCTTTGACAGCACTTGGGGCTGGAGGTTGATGGTTATCCCAATCATTATCATCGTCATCATCATCAGAATCAGCAACCACTGCTTGGAATACAGCGACCTGATGTGTTCAGCATCAAAGGGAAAGGGAAAAAGATTAAGAAATTCATAATATGATGGTGTGTAATTGTGTACAGTTTATAAATAAACGATTTGTGCTATATGTTCAGCAAAAGAGATACAATTACAAATCAGAAAAACATAAATTGAACAAGTACGGATAATGCAACAACTGGAATGCCAGGAACAGAAATAATCCTCCCACTTTTCAGATCTTGGCCTTTTACATAGCTTACTATTTTCTTCATGAAAATATCTCACCCAGAATCTCGCTGAAGTGAAAATTCTAGATGCAACATCCCGCAAAAATAATTGAAATCATTTCGTTTTTTTAAGCCGATGGTCGCACAGATTTATCAATATCATTTATTCGAGCTCCGCTTCTAATCTATAAACGGTTAATCCCACCCCCCCTCCTCGAGCGTACGCAAAACAAAATTCTGTATACGCAATAAACGAAGGATCACAACTTCCAGGTACAACTTTCTGAAAGCAGCAGGAAACTTGCTTGAGGGTAGCGCCATTAGATACGGTATCCAGGAGTATGAAGTGTTCAGAACAAAGACCCCCCCCCCCCACATGTAAAAAGAAATTGTATCCTTGTACATTAAAATCAAATGGAAGTTCCTAACCATTTTCTGCCAAAATGACCCTTAAAAATGGCTATGGGTTAAAATGCATCAGCCGCACACTCCTGTCCAAACCAAATCTGAGTACCAGCCCCCCCCCCCCCCCGAACTGCCTCATCACCATACACAAGGGGGTGGGGGGGGGGGGGGGGGAGAAAGGAACATCAATAAATATGAATAAATTTACTTCATCAACAACTTTGCATAGTACATCATGTTATCAAGGAAATGGCGAAACCCGTGTTGTGCTGTGAAACTGTACATGATGCTAAGAATATCTTTCTGTATACTTCTCTCTTACACTTTGGTACAAAATCTTGTACATTATTGGGCAAGAATACGATAAACCTGTGAGGTTTCCTTTAAGGTATAAAAAATAAAGATTCAATATTTTTGCTTTACATGATTACAGGAGAAATTTAAGAGGTCAAACAAAGTTTTAAAATATATATATATATATACAGTGCGTCCCAGAAAAAACGAAACCGAGAAGTATCGATGTTCTATCATAACTTAATCACAACTATAATTAATGAATGATACATATTTGGAAAGCTTAGAGTCTCCTCTTTCATGTGATGCTACTCAGATGATGCATATTTCACGCATGAGTGATTAAAAGCAATTTGAAGGAAGGAAACCAAAAAGACATTTGGCGGGCGGTATTTGAATTTCGAAGAAAAATTCACATTTCTAGAAAGTTGAGTTTCTGCCCTTTCATATGACACCTCAATCAGGAAAAATGAGCGAGGAATGACAAAGTTCTGTTTGTTTGAAGTAGTGCTTGCATTTCCATAATTTTACTAAACGAATTCGTTTTCACTGGCTGCCTGCCGTATCAAAAAACGAAATTAACAAAAGACTTAACTCCGTTTCGTTGACAATCAGCCGTAGACGAGAGTCTTCATGCATGGCTGATTGTCAACGAAACGGAGTTAAGTCTTTTGTCAAATCTGCTTTTTGCTACGACAGGCACCCAGTGAAAACGAATTCGTTTGTTAAAATTATGAAAATGTAAGGGCTACTTTAAACATTCAGAACTTTGTTATTCCTCGCTCATTTTTCCTGATTGAGGTGTCATATGAAAGGGCAGAAACTCAACTTTCTAGAAATGTGAATTTTTCTTCGAAATTCAAATACCGCCCGCCAAATGTCTTTTTGGTTTCCTTCCTTCAAATTGCTTTTAATCACTCATGCGTGAAATATGCATCATCTGAGTAGCATCAACTGAAAGAGGAGACTCTAAGCTTTCCAAATATGTATCATTCATCAATTGTGGTTGTGATTAAGTTATGATAAAACATCGATACTTCTCGGTTTCGTTTTTTCTGGGACGCACTGTATATATAAGACAATAATTTAAATCTATTGAAAAGGGCAAAAAGAAAATCAGCAGAGAGGTCGCAGCATGTTAAAGGGTCCCTGCCAACCAAATGCAAGTTTATTCCTTTGGTGAGTAGTCTGGCATACATCTCATATTTTGATATGTAAACTTCTGAATGTGTTTCATAGAATTTTTAAATATTTTTTGAAATATTTGTTTTTCAAACATGCTAAGCTCCACCAAAAAAAACTCCAGACCTCATTCCCCTTGTAACATCATCTGTCAGTCATCAATGAGCTAACTTGAGAAAGTGGTATGTAACTTTGCCGAAGTTGACCACCTGTTAAAATAGCAACATACAAGTTGCTATGTCAGTCATGCTGTAGCATCATCAGAAAGACAAAGGCAATGATGATGTATGAAAGCATGCAATTCTATTATGAGCTTGGGGAAATTACAAACCATTGTCTATTCTAGAATATTAGTTTATAGTCTGACATGTCTGACATAGCAACGCATATGTTGCTATTGTTTGTTGTATTGCAACAGGTGGTCAACTTTGGCAAAGTCACATACCCCTTTCTCAAGTTAGCTCATTAATGACTGACAGATGATGTCACAAGGGGAATGAGATCTGGAGGATTTTTAGGGCGGAGCTTAGCAAGTTTGAAAAAAAATATTAACAAATCTATGAAACACATTCAGAAGTTTACATATCAAAATATGAGATGTATGCAGGACTACACACCAACAGGAATAAACTTTTATTTGAATGGCATGGGTCCTTTAAGCAAACAAATTTCCAAATTTTAAGCCTGTAGAGTAGTTGTAATAATTACAGTCAGGAATTTCCCTTAGGGTTATTTATTCATTTATTTATTCTGTGTTTGTTTTATAGGGTATGCTCTTCAGTACACAAACATTGATTTGCAAGAGAGCACTTGTATTACATAATACAATTAAAATACAATTATAGGATAACACAATACTACAATACATTGCAAAACAAAACAAGAGCAAAAAGATGAATTGAAAATAAAACTAAATATTGTGGTCACATCTTACATAAAATTATCAGCTAAGAATGTATGTGTATTTAAAACCAATCAGAAAAATCAGAACTGATTTTATTATTTACTATATAAATCTATGTATCTACCTATTATTTGCTAGTTTATCCAAACTATGCCACCATCAAGAACTCTATAAAAACGTCACAAACTAAACCCAACAGCATGCATGAAAAATAAAACAAAAGTGGTGATCCGCAATGAGCTAAGGCGGGACGTTAGGGCGATGAATAAATTAACCACCTAACCACAAGAAGTCCCATCCAGCAAAGGCTGTAACGCCAGGATCCAACGCCCTAACCCAGCAGTCTGTATTGCCGCGCAATGTGAATGTATCCCCCGGCAGAGGCAGCGATTTTGTGTCATCCTTATGTTCGAAGGAGGGATAAAGATCCCCTCTCCCTCCCTGAAACAAAAGGATGACGTAGAGATCGCCACTAGTGGCTCAGACTATTGTGAAGACTAGGAGCAGCATCACCAAAACAATATGTGTGTAGATTAGAGTATAATGCATCTCTGTAGAAAATTTGAAAGAAATCTGTCAAGAAATGTGGCAGTTAGAGTGCACAAAAGACAGCCACCAAAATATGACCTTTGACCCTATAACAGACGGAACACAGGTGGCAGCATCACCTAACACTAAAAAGGTGTAGATGATTGTACTAAGACACACCTCCATACAACATTTGAAAGAAATCCGTCAAGAAATGTGGCAGTTAGAGCGCATTAAAGACATATTTGACCTTTGACCATATAAAAGACGGAACAATGAGGGCAGCTTCACCCAAAGTGTCGATTGGTAACAAGATACATTTCTAATTCTATATACAAAATGTGAAAGAAATCCATCATGAAATATGATCTGCTGAGCGCAAACTAGACACCCACCAAAATATGAACTCTTGACCCTATACAAGACGGAAAACTGGGGGCAGCATCACCAAAAGTTGTAGGTCTGTAGATTATACCAAGATACACCTTCACACAAAATTTGAAAGAAATTCGTTAAGGAATGATGCAGTTAGACCGCAAACTAGAGTGCCACAAAGACATCTATCAAAATATCACCTTTTACCCTGTAAAAGATGGAACACTAGAGGCAGCATCACCAAAATCTATAGGCTTGTAGATTATACCAAGATACATCTTTGTTAAAAATTTGAACAAAATCCCTTAAAAAATGTGGCCTATAGAGCACACACAAACCATCCAAAAAAATATGGCCTTTCAACCTATAGAAGACGGAACACTGGGGGGATCACCAAAAGTTATAGGTGTGTAGATTATACCAAGATACACCTCCATACAAAATTTGAAAGAAATCCGTCAAGGAATGATGCAGTTAGAGCGCACACAAGAATAAAATATGGCCTTTTACCCTATAAAAGACGGAACACTAGGGGCAGCATCACCAAAAGTTATAGGTGTGTAGATTATACCAAGATACACCTCCATACAAAATTTGAAAGAAATCTGTCAAGAAATGTGGCAGTTAGAGCGCACACAAGAATAAAATAATATAACGCGGCGGCGGCGGCGTAACGCTGCTGAATCCAAAGTACCCCACCGGCATACTGCCAGGGGATACAATAAGAGCCCTGAAGAGCTCTTGGTTCTCTTCGTATCAACAGTATACAAATAATGAATGGTTATGAGTTCAATAGTGCGAATATTTTCATGAGTTGAAAGATTAACATTCTATTCAACGAGGTGCAGCCAAATTGAATAGAATTAACGTTAATCTTTCAACGAATGAAAATATTTGCACTATTGAACGAATGAAAAACATTCATTATTTGTTTTATACAACATCGAAAAAGATCTAATAGAATATACTTTACTCTATATAGATGCAGGGATACGCGCATGGCAAAGAGGTACGCAGTCTGCATATAACAAAAAATGCACACCCGTGCAATAGAACATCTATTAAATATAATGTGACCAACAATCCTCCAATCAAATGGCAAGGATCCACGTAGGTGTTGTATAATACGATCTAATCGTCTTCAGGAGAATGACTATAACATTGCCTGGTTGAGGCTTATTCATTGCCTATGAAGGGATCCGATGCATGGCCTCAAAAACTTGACCTACAATTCAGTATCCCCACCATGAAAAAAAAATGGTATCGCTGAAACTTCACTCAGACCTTGATAAGTGCTTCAGAAGGGGGTAACATCTCTAGTAAGGCATGATGCTCTTCATCAACAATTAGACTGATCTGACGATAGAAGAGACTGACTGGTTCCCCACCTCTTTCCCCTATCCATCTGACTGCTCTCGTCATCAATCGATGAAACAGCCCATCTGTGGAAATGACAAACAAGAGAGATGAGCAACAGGTTATGGCTAGTGATGTTTTGTAAGCCAGCTCAAAAAGATATATTAGCTGCAATAATACTTCAAGACAATTATATATTTCTGAGAAACAACACATGAGCTTCTTACAAGATGGACTAAACTCTTATCAACATAGTTAAACTATGTCTAGTGGTTTGTACATCTGGCAGCCCTGATACGTCCATTGGCAAGACTCAATCTACATTTACCACTCTCCACCCAGGTGTTAAATGGATATCAGTAAGAAGGAATTCCTTGAATGCTGTTGGCAACCCAACAATCAGTAGCCCAGAAGAACTGGGGTAATATTGGAGCACCTTGAGCACCTTGCATGGTAGATATGTTTGATATGAGTTTATCCAACATTAATATCATTATCATTAAAGCAAATAAAACAAATATCATTGACTACTCAAGGTTGAAGACAATCCTAGAATTTTCAAATCAATACATTGGACATAGAAAACTTCTTGTTTACTTTGGATGCATGAGTCATCCATGGCAAGAACCTATAAAAGTCAGTCAAACTTGTCTATTGAGGCCACTCAAGGAAAATAGAGTGAGTGACCGCTAGACAACTATTTCTTCATCAAGGGAGACAAAATGCATAGCTCTTCTAGACAGGTGGCTTTGATAGAAAAGTGGTCACTAAGATGGGTTTGACTATATACAAACCTTGTTGCGATTTAAATACCAAAAAGTCTCTTTGGAGCAAGAAGGGCATTATTCTTGATGGTGCATTACACAAGTTAAACCATTGCCTGCAGGAACCGCGTACCCTGTATTAAACCTATGGAAATGTAGTCAACGGGTAAACACCCTTCTGGCTCTAGACAGATGATGAATTCATCCTCACCTGGTAAGAAGCCCCTGAAGTCCACATAAAAGTCTATAGAAGATTTTATCTGTCCAATCTCTTCTAGAGAGTAATGTGATGTTAGCCTGGAAGGCACATAGTAGCGCTTCTTTACCACCTTCTCTGTTTCCTTTGATACCTAAAATATCAACAAAATATATAAAGATACAACAATTGTTCTTGTTGAGAAATCTCAGCAAAAAACAAGGCAATTCATATTTCACTCATCGTATCATTTCAAACATCCCACTCCTGCCACTAAATTGTCGCAAGTTTCACAACAACGTCGACCTATTGAGCAATTTTGATTCTATATTTTAGAAATCAATTTTTTTTAACCATTTGTAAAGGCTTTCAAAACTCTACTAAACCCCTACATTTCACGGCACAAAACATATTTTGTAAAGGAACATGTATGCAAAGATTTAAAAAAATTATGTTTTCCCAAATTAAGCACATTTAACCCTATCTTAACTGGGCTATTTCAGACCAGGTTTTTACTGGGGGGGGGGGGGTCAATTTGACCCCCCCCTAAGATCTCGGCCGTTTCACCGCCGATCGCCGCGAAAATTTGCATGCATGTCAAGTGAAGTGTAAAGAATACTATGGTAATTTCAAATTTTTGAAAAATTCACTCATTTGCATATTTATGCTAATTTATGCAAATAAGGTCATACAATTCACATTTCTGCCCATAAATCATAGATTATTCATATTTAAGTATTCTTTTTCACTACATATATTTATTAGACCATTTGGAATAATAATACAACACAAAAAATTGGAAGAGCCAGGTTATTCCTTATGTTATCTCTTGTTTTGATAATTTCTTATGTATTTCATTGTTTTTTTAACTTATGTATTTTATTGTTTTTGTTGTTTTATTTCATTTATAACTACAATTCAACTATTTTGACCCAAAAACAAACATCTAAACTTTAAACAAGACTCAATAACCAATGTTTTATCTATTTTTAGGAAAAATGACTTTTACATATGTTTTGTACACAAATCATGAAAATGAGCGATTTTCGGGCTGACATGCAAAGACAAAAGGTCATGTGACCTTGTAACCGTAGTCCGACTTTTCGAAAAAATTGTTTTAAAAGATGCGTAAGACTCGAAAGTAAAAAGTCGTGAAAGGAAAATTTTATATCTGCCGCGGTTTCGGAGTAGTCGCAAAATTTCTACAGGGGGGGGGGGTCAAATTGACCCCCCCCCCCCAGTTGACATAGGGTTAAAATTGGGATATTATGAACCCATTTTCAACCCTGAGTAAATATTTGCAACATATACATGTATATAATACCTGGTAAATGTCCCTTGTTATGCTCCTTTTTTGTCTGTATATTTCTAGTCAAAATATTTTGAGTTAATGTGAAACACTGAGGGTTATACATGTATGTAAGACAAGATGTTTAACTCCTGTGATATTTGCTTTGTGGTAATTCTCTACCCTAACTGAATTCCTAACTTCAGCACTGGACCATCAATGTACCCTAACTCTAAACTGAAAACCCAATCTCAACCATACCTTAAACCTACACTTTTGATATGATAAAACCCGGAGCATTGCTGCAGGAGCACAGGTCGGAGCACTGTTAAGCAAAACCTTACCTCAGCAGGGGTGATAGTGAGCACTAAAAAAAAAAAAGTTTTTTTGTTTTCCCCTCAACCACGCCCCCCTTGAGTAAAAAAAAGAGAAGAGGATTCGCGGGGAAAAAAATGGCATCTAACAACATTCCCCCCTTTCGAGTAAGAAAATTGGGGAAAAATTAGGGCAAAATAGGGAAGATTAGAGAAAATAACGGGGAAATCTGTAAAATCAGGATAAAAGAGGGAAGAAGAAAAATTAGATGGAACTTTGACTGCGCACAGTCGAAAATGATGCCCTCAGCCAAAGAGCGATTTCACAAACCAAAACAGAAGCAATTTTTCAAATTCAAGTTTAATAGTTATCCATTAACCCTTTTGAAAGAAATTTTTCGAAAATCGGACCTACCATAACAAAGTCACGTGTCCTTTTGTCTTTGCATGTCAGCCCGAAAATCGCTCATTTTTGTGATTTGTGTACAAAACATATGGAAATCTCATTTTTCAAATAAAGAGATAAAACTTTGGTTATTTGGTCTTGTTTATAGTTTAGGTGTTTATTGTGGGGTCAAAATAGTTGAATTATAGTTGGAAATGAAATAAAACAACAAAAACAATAAAATACATAAGTTAAAAAACAAAGAAATACATACAAAATTATCAAAACAATAGATAACATAAGGAATAACCCTGGTGTTTCAATTTTTTGTGTTGTATTATTATTCCAAATGGTCTAACAAATATAAGTAGTGAGAAGAATGCTTAAATATGAATAATGTCTGATTTATGGGCAAAAATGTGAATTTTATGACCTTATTTGCATAAATTACCATAAATATGCAAATGAGTGAATTTTTCAAAAAATTGAAATAACCATAGTATTCTATACACTTCACTTGACATGTATGCAAATTTTCGCGGCGATCGGGCGTTTCACGGCAGAGATCATAGGGGGGGGGGGGGGGGGGGTGGGGCTTAGAAGCCCCCCCCCCCCCCCGGGCTATGCAGTTTCAAAATAGCCCGGGCTAAATAGGGTTAAGAGGTTCTCAGAATATCGTGATTACAAGCTATTTTTTATATACATGTATGACCCTATAATCTTTGACCTCATGACCCTAAAATCTAATCAGTTCATTGGCTTTGCAAGATACATACATGTCTTGAGTTTGATGGTAATTCTGCAATCGCAAGCTATTTTTGCATATATAATGAGCCCCATGACCTTGACCTTTGGCCACATGACCCCCAATCTAATCAGTTCATTGGCTCAGCAAGATACATGCATGTCCTGCGTTTGATGGCAATCTGTCCACCGGTCCTAATGATGTGATCACCAGCTATTTATGTACACAAAATGAGCCCTGTGACCTTTGACCTCGTGACCTCAAAATCTTATCAAGTCATCGGCTCTGCGATCACGAGAACGGGACGTACGGACGGATAACCCGAAAACATAATGCCTCCGGCTACTTCGTAACGGAGGAATAAAAATCTGGTAAATTATTTTTTTTTAATTGGGAAGATTGTTTTTAAACAAAAAGCACTAAAAATTGCCGACTTATATACTATTCAAATAGCTATCATTATGTTTAAGTATATTAATAATCTGCTCCCTTCGTCTTTTGATGACATGTTTAAGTTCAATAGCTCTGTCCATACCTACCCAACTCGCATATCCGGAAACTTTCATCTCACAAACCCAAGACTGTTAATTGCCTCTAAATCAATTCGTCATCATGGTCCAGACATCTGGAATAATCTTTCAGACAATATTAAATCTTGTTCGACCATATACTCCTTGAAAGCCACTCTAAAAAAAACTATCATTCAATCGTATGAATCCCATACTCCAAATTAATATATTCACATAAATATTCACATTCGTCATTCAATATCCTCATTTTACTCAACTGCTACATACAGCACCAGCACCTGCATCTGCAATGCACCCACTTGACCAGTAAATATCAATTTCAGTCACGAATCTTTTTATGAGGCCGCCATCAATTTCAAGCCTTACCGCTCACGATGGCGGTCTCCTGCGTTCATTGATTAGATTATATATTATATTATATGTGTTATATTATATTATATTATATGTGAGAGTATCTATAGGTGTATATGTGTATGTGTATGTATGTATGTATGTATGCATGTGCTGTGTATATGTATATATGTATATGTGGGTATATATGCGTATATATGGATATCTATTTGTATATCTATAAAAAAAAAAATTAAGCTCACTTCCTTATTTTGTATTCATTATGTATCATGACTATATTGTTTATCTTATGAATTGTTTTGTATATTATCTTTGTAAACACATTTTATAATATGTATTGTATTATTTTGAACGCAGAAATAAAAGCAAACAAACAAGCAAACAAGAAAAGAAAAATCTGGAAAAAATCTGGATTTTTTTTTTTTTTAAATTGGTAAACCGATTTAAATAGGGTTTTTATCAGACCTGCTCAGCGTCTAGTCCATCCTGTTGCTCTTGCTGGAGTTGTTCTACAGGAGCCTCACAGATTAGATCAAACTTGGCCATGAGCTTGACTAAGGCCTCCTTCTGCTCCAAAAAACCTTGCCACATATGCTGAATCAACCTATCCTCTAAGATACCATCCTCCTCAAGAGTAGTCCAGGCATCGCTCACAATCCCATCCTGGAATTAAAAACACAAAGAAGTGGGCTCTCATTGCGGAATTTGACATTCTCACGTATTTACCCAATAACAGGTGTATTTAATCCCCGAGATCAGCCTTCAATTTTATCACCAACAAGCGTTATGTAATGCTGTCTTTTCCCCATATGGTAAAGTCCTTATCTGACTTTGCATAATCCCATCGTTTAAATCTTCATTTACATAACCCATGGTCTAAAATTAGCGCAACACAGTCAGAGGTCTAATATTAGACGCGTGCAAGGCGAGGTAGGCTTATTTTTAAGCCATGCATTATGTAAATGAGGGTGTAAACCATGGGTTATGTTAAACCTCCCTGGTGAATTAGGGCCAAAGACTCTCCGTCTCATCTTGGTTGGTTCGTCGTCCTCGAGTCCGAAATACCCGCTCATCATCATCCATCTGGCTCACTCAGTGTCTCTCTAAGAAACGTGCTGGTGAATTGTCCAGATCTTTTCCATCGGTTGCTGCAAAACTGTGGAGCCAGCTACCTACTGCTGTGCAGACAGCCTCATCTGTTGACCAGTTCAAGAAACTACTCAAGTCACATCTATTCTGCTAGAAATTACTTTATTACCAGCCTACATGTACTTTGCTGATCTCTGAGAATTGTCTAACTTTTGTTTTTAAGTGGCCCAAACATTGTGGAGCATGTGTGCAGCGCTTTGTAATTGCAAGGAAAAGGCGCTATATCAAATATTTTTTGGATTGGATTGGATGGATGGACTGGATCTCTTACGATGTCTCGTAGGAGATACTGCATAGGACCTATGTTGTATGCAACAACTTTACCTGCTACAGCTTATCGCAGCATATTGGAGGTTGTAATAGAGGAGGATTCTCACCCTCTCTGCGGGATCCAGAATGGTAATGACCTGCTTGAAGACATCAATTAGCCACTGAGGATTCAGGATCACTATGTCTCGTAGGAGAGACTGCTGGTCTTCAATGCCTCCATAGTAGACTACATAACCCAAGTCGTGGTAGAAGGTCAGCATCGTGAGTAGTTCACGCTCAGATTCTATCCCAACTGGCTGCGTCAGTTCCTTCATCTGGGAGGATACAAATCAAATGGCTTCAAAATCATCATATGATATGATTAATTTACACATGGCATATACAGCATATAGATAATAATGAAGCAATACTTTCACAAAAGGCAACATGTAGCCTGAATCTTGTGTCAAAATTTTCAAAGGCAATACATGCTATAAATTATCAATTAGTCATAAAATTCAGTAAAAAAAAAGGCAAATTGAAGAAAAAATGATTAAAAAGAAATAAAACCCAATTTGGATTTTAAAACTTGAAGTTCAAATATGAACTACATTTATAAATGATTGTTCACGAAATTTCTTTCGCTACAATACCTAAACACAAATTATTTGAAAATGGCCAAGAATAAATGATGCAGCCCTACCTGATCTAATGACATGTAATTGATTTTTTCTGCAGCTAGAGCTTCCTCAAATAAGAGCCATCTAAGTGGAATCTCTTCTCCCATGTAAGGCTCTTCCATCGCTACTTTCTCAATATGTCTCTTCAACGCGACCAGCTACAAGGGAAAGTAAGTATTGGTTGGGTTATTAATAGTGCTGTAGTCAAACGTTTAACCGTCCGGTATCCGACCGCCCATGGCGGATACCGTTTCCAATTGGACGGTTTCGTTTTCCCGATTTTTTTTTTTTTTTTTTTTTTTTTATAATTTTTTTTATAATTTTTTTTTTTTTTTTTTTTTTTTTTTTTTAA
Source organism: Strongylocentrotus droebachiensis (assembly GCA_035222895.1). Classification (NCBI taxonomy): domain Eukaryota; kingdom Metazoa; phylum Echinodermata; class Echinoidea; order Camarodonta; family Strongylocentrotidae; genus Strongylocentrotus; species Strongylocentrotus droebachiensis. The sequence continues at coordinate 133,042 of JAVYIG010003053.1, forward strand.
GTTTCGATTTATGCCCCTCCACCTGGCACTATGCCTGGCAATGTCTCCCAGCTCAGTAATCTGTGTGTTGACTCACCACTCCAAAACTAGAACAACACTCCAATTTGTCTGTCATCTTGGTTTGAAAGTAATCTTTGTAATAGATCTCAATATGTAGTTTATAATAATAATTCATCCAACTTTTACACATGGCGTACCACAAGGTTCTATCCTAGGTCTTCTACTGTTTTTAATCTACATTAATGATCTTACACATTCTTCTAAAAAAGACATGGTTACTATTATATGTGACAAGTTCACAAGCACAAATTGGCGCCTTCAAATGCACCTCGCAGTTAAATGAAAGTCCTTCCCGCTCGGCCAAAAAAAAAAAAAAAAAAAAAAAATGATTTTTTTTTTTTTTTTTTTTTTTTTTTTTTTTTTTTTTTTAAATCGTTTAACCGAAAACCGTCCGGTTTTGACTGGCGGTTAAACGGAATTGGAGATATCCGTGATGTTACAGCACTAGTTATTAATTAAAAACTCAACAACGTGCCATCAGGGGCGGCGCCAGGTTATTTTGTTGGGGAGGGGGGGGGGGGGCGAATGGGCGCGCCATGCAGGGAGTGTCTGAGGGGGATGTGCCCCCCTCAGAAGTTGGAAGATTTTTTTTTTAAATTGATGCATAAATGGCTCGATTTGGTGCATAATTTTTGCCATATTAGAAAGAAAACAGTCTTTTAGTTCAACTAACATGAACAAGAACGCAGGGGAGTGTCTGACGAGGGCTCAGAAGTTGAAGATTTTTTTTTAATTGATGCATAAAGGGCTCGATTTGGTGCATACTTTTTGCCATATTAAAAAGTCTTAAGTTCAACTAACAGAAACAAAAACGCAGGGGGGGGGGGGGGTGTCTGAATATAATTTGTTCATGTACAGTAAGGAAAACATTATTGTTTTGAATAACTTCTTGGGAACAAGCATGAAATTGAAAATGTTTTGGGAATTATCATAGATTATATACCTCATTTAAGAAATCCAGCCATCTGATCGGTCAAAATTGCAGTCCTGTAAAATTCCCGGTAAAATTCCAAACCCATGTAATAGTTCTAAAATCCTGGCAAAATTCCAGTTACCACGGTTACCAGGAAAATAGTTCAGTCTTGGTGAAATACCCATAGGTTCACATGTTAAAAACTGGTTTGAGCGATCAAGGATACCGTACGTGTGCGAAGAATTGGTCGGTAATTTCAATACAATTGAATCTCGATCGTACTAAATTCCAAACCGAAGGCAAAAATGACTGAAGAAACTCTCCAAAGATTTCAAATTCTTGATGATGATCAAATGCAAGACTTGCTGACAGTAAGAGCACCAAAAAGGGTACGTTAAATTCTCCATAATTTTTTTTCAAAATAGATCTAGTAGGCCTAGATTCTAGTAAGTAGGTCTAGTAGTGCTAAAATCCTTCCTGTAGAGATTGCACACATCCCTATGCATTGGCCATTGCGCATCGCACTCATGCTAAATTGGTCGATGTTTTAATTGCCAGAGATTAAAACTAATATTGCTCGTGATCCTGAAGGTGATACTCAATAAGTGAGGTGTCATATGAAAGCGCAGGTTTTTCGCCATATTCCCCACAGGGCCGGCCCACTCCCAAAATTGTAAAAATATCTTGCTTAGACTAAAATCTAGATCTAGTCTACTCTCAAAGATACACTCATAAAAAACAACCGTGCAGATAAACTAGAGAAAGGCCAAGGTGGTGTCATAAGTTGACTCCTTTTTTTTTGGCATATAATAGTATTAATGACTGCATTAATATTGGAGAAATTGTTGTTTTTATATGCTCTCGGGAAGGTTACAATTGGGCTATTGCCCTCGGCACACCTCGGTCAATAGCACAATTCTAACCTTCCCTTGAGCGTATAAAAACAACTATTTCTCTCAAAGCAGTCATTAATACTATATTATATACCTCACTTAAGAAATCCAGCCATCTGATTGGTCAAAATTCCAAACCCATGTAATAGTTCTAAAATAATAGTTCTAAAATCCCAGTTACCATGGTTACCGGGAAAATAGTTCAGTCTTGGTGAAATACCCATAGGTTCACATGATAAAAACTGGTCTGAGCGATCGAGGATACCGTACGTGTGCGAAGAATTGGTCGGCGATCTTACCGACAATTTTATCTTGCATTGTTGACATGAAGACAAAAATAAACTTCCAAAAACAACATCTGCCGATAGATCTTGATCTAAGTTCGTGCCAATGCATTGCAAAAGTAAAAGAAGGGCCCGTTCAATGGAGCTGCCGCGAAGCATCCAGCACGCGAAGCCGTTTTCAATCCATTTTAATGTATAAATCAGAGAAAACTACTAGGTATGGTAACAGTGTGCGATGGCCGAGCGGTCTAAGGCGGTGATTTTAGTCATGTCATCGTTTGTACACAAGAGATCGAATCCGATCTTTGACAAAAGTTTTTTATTTTTATTTTTTATTTTTTAGTCTACTCTCAAAGATACACTCATAAAAAACAACCGTGCAGATAAACTAGATAAAGGCCAAGGTGGTGTCATAAGTTGACTCTTTTTTTTTTGGCATATAAAAGTATTAATGACTGCTTTAATATTCGAGAAAGGTTACAATGACTGCTTTAATATTTGGGAAGGTTACAATTGGGCTATTGCCCACAGCACGCCTCGGGCAATAGCACAATTCTAACCTTCCCTTGAGCGTATAAAAACAATTATTTCTCTCAAAGCAGTCATTAATACTATAATATCACATAATACTATAATATCACATGATTCTATGAGTGAGGAATATTTTTAGGATTTTTTACTGTCACAAAGCACTGAGATTTTGTGTCAAAAGGAATGAACATCACATCTTAGAGTGGCCGAGTGGGAGTGTCGTGGTCGAGTGGTTTCAGGCACAGAGTGTGCTGGCAAGCACTGAATCAAATGACCGGGGTAATAGTATATTTGTAAAGCGCTTAGAGACATTTGTAATAAGCGCTATATAAAAACTAAATATTATTAATATTATTATTATTAGAGTGAGCAGCTTTCATTACGTTTGTAAAAAGTCAGATATTAACAGATGGTTATTTCAGCTCTTTGTGTTTGAAAAAGCATCTTAATATATGCATTTATTAAAAATTGGGACAATATTTAAGACACATTAAAAAAATGTTACAATTTTTTTATCACTGTTACGAGAGTGATAAGTCTATTGCCTTCACTATTAATAATGTCAATGGATGATGGCTATATATTCATGACTTTCTTTATGTCAAGTCAATTAGTATGCATATCAGTTACAATTTGCATCTTGACAAGGATGTTTGAGATCGAGCTTATAGAGAGTTCTTTAATGGAACAAAATCACCACAATAGGCCATTTTCGTAATGTAACCAAATTTAATGCATAAGTATTTGTGAAGTGCCTCAATACAAATTATTTCATTCACCTGGTAAGAATAATAGTATTTCAATAGACATAATCCAAACTGCATGCATTAGTTGTTGCCAGGTTGGACAAACATTATGGCTTGACCTACCTAGCAACACTTGATATATGCAGTTTGCATTCTGACTATTGAATTACTATTATTCTTATCAGGTGAATGAAATAATTTGTATTGAGGCACTTCACAAAGACTTGTGCATTTAATATGGTTCCATTACGAAAATGGTCTATTGTATAAAGACAGCTGCAGTGGTTTGGGCCTGTAAATAGATGGGAGAATAGCTTGGCAAACATCATCTTGCAAGGACGAACTAATGACATCAGATTGGCAGACAAGGAAAGACATGGACTGATGATAATGACAAGCAATGGGCGGGAAAGTCTTGAGCAGCTAACTAGAATGGCTGAAGGCAGAATATAATGGAGAACCCAAGTCTAAAAATCTATCACTTTTCATCCTAAACAAGGGAAACGCTCTCGGCGGTCTCGCCTGCATAACGCAATTCAATATAATAAACAAGAACGTCAATGACGTAGCGCTCATCCGCATCTCGCAACAACAAATATCGTAAATTTTATGTGATACACTTTTGAACTAGTCAAAAATAAAAAATTTGATGCCCTGGAAGGGACATAATTTCATTTCATTTGCATTAAGTACCATAAATAATCAATGATGATGATGATGCTACAACATAGTCCAAGTCTGTTGACCTGAAATGACCTTTGACCTTGACTTTGTGATCTGAAATTCTACCCACATGATTGGGGATACTTGATTACCCTATAGTCAAAGTTTTATTGACTAAGAACTTATACTTTAAAAATTATATCAAAAATTCAAAAACTTAACCTTAGGTTAAGTTTTTGATGTTGACGCCGCCGTCGCCGCCGTCACCGGAAAAGCGGCGCCTATGTCTCGCTTTTTGCTACGCAGGCGAGACAAAAATTAACGAAACATGTGGAGCAATTTTTGCAGCACTGCAAGGAAAGGCTACTTTACCTTTAAGATTGGCCGGATTTAACTGGATGGGATAGATAATTAGTAATACTCTATGCTACAGCGTTACTATAAATTGTGATAGTTGATGATTATTTGTGATGTACCTCTTCATCTTTGTCCTCTAAGCTGTTTTCAATGGCATAATACTTGGGGACTACATGGCATTCGAACGGCTTCTTCTTGATAGATTTCCGGATCTTCTCAAAGGCAGAGTCAATCTAGAAGAAAGAGAGAGCGAAATGTACAGAAAATACACATCTTAGTCATAATTTTAAAGATGCATATCATACTTTAGTTTAGATCATGATAATCCATGGAAACAAAAAGAATGCTGATATGAGATAGCATAATCCAATTAAATTCTACCATGATATCTCACTGTTTTTAATACAAGGGAAGAAAAGAGAGGAACATATCAGTGAAGCATTGAACGAAATCTGTATAGAAATAAGAAATTCATTATGTTGAAGTTGTAATTAGTAAAGCACAAATTGGCAACTCTGTGACTTAATTACCTCCCATTTGCTTGGTAGTAAAATTTCATGGATTTTAGTTTTCTAGCTTATGATGAAAGAACGGGCAGTGTAAAAACACGTTTGTACCAATTACATCTAGGGTGCACAATGACTGAAAATTGTATTCAGATGCAATAAATATTTGTTTAAATCTACTACTTTTTAATCATGTATAATACGTGAACCATGCTCATGCCACATGCATGCATCGTACATTGAAGTGGGTCAAAATTACATCCAAGAGGTGCACATTCCGCCGATTAGGGTACTGGCGATATAGAGAATACACCAGTTTACGGTTATGGGCGCCATTTTAATTTACGGGTAAAAAAACCATTGACCTCTAGAGGTCAGTGGTTTATGCGTAAATTAAGATATAGCACCCATGCAAATATGATGTGAGTGCACAGTGCAGGCAGTGTCATCAATGTTTTCAGATGCGCATGTATTGTTGCGTCACTGCCTGCGCTGTGCACTCACATCATATTTGCATGGGCGCCGTCTTAATGTCAGTGGATTGTTTACCCGTCTATTAAAATGGCGCCCATGTCAGCGCATGCGCACTGTTGTAACCGTAAACTGGTGTATTACAGGATCGTCAGGAAGAACATGCAGCTGCTGAAGGAGCTTCCTGGGGTAAACAAAATTATTATTCTATTATCAACATATATCATAAACTATTACCGGTACCTTTTTCTTCTTCTCTTTGGCATCTCCTTTCACACTTTCTCGATGGGTTCCAGCGATGAATATTGGTGGAGATTTCTGGGCTGTTTTAGACGTATTCTTACTCCTGACCGAAGAGGGTGCCACAGCATGGGCGAAGATGGAACACAACCAGAAATTGATGAACTCTAGACATGTCAGTTCTGATTTGGCACCTCCTTTAGCCTGTGTTTCGATAAAGAAGTATATGTACCAGTAGGATAAGGCGATGCTAAAAAACACACTGAAACACTATGCTTTGTAATCATTCTAACAGGGTAACGCATACACGTCCATATCCTACTCCTCACATCCAACATAACTGTCAATTTTGTTGTTGTTGGATGATTTATTGATTTATTTATCTTCATTATCTACCAAAATAACACCGATTACGGTATGATAATCAAATCATGTAATTAATACATTATCACAATTGTGTACTAACATTGTAATATTACCATAAAACATAATTTTGAAGCGTGGCAATCCTTTATAAAACTTCATAATTACTGTATACAAAAAAGTAATATTGAGGAAAAATACTCTCTGCTATACTAACAGAAATACAAATTGATAAAGGATGGGGGTGAAATAAGATGTATGAGAAGATGACAGGGGGAGATGGTAAATTAATCATCAAGAGAAATAGCAGTACTCTTTGATATTTAATTGGTAAAACATTACCAGATATTATGATAGGTAATTTTTTCTCAAAAGTTGATTGTTTTAATGACATGCCTATGTGTGGAAGCCATTGACATAGATGACCGCGTAGGCCTACATGTATTTTTGAGCAGAGATGGACTTTCAAGGAGATAGAAATTTCAAATATTTAATCTCACACCATGCTCTCAAAAGAAAAAATAGCCTAATATATCACAGATTCAATTGTACCAACATGTATTAATCGAGAAGGAAACAGGTAGTTGAATCTATAATTCAAAAAAGTAAAAATGAAAACAAAACTTTCATAATATTTATACTTTAAAAATACATTTTTTACACGAGTAATGAATGATAAAATGATGTAACTTTACAAATTAAAGTTTTGCAAATAACTAAATGTTGGTAAATAAAACACAACACCATAGAACATTTATCTATCCCCTTTAAAGCAGAAATTATTTGTACCAAGCAGTATGAAATAAAATAAAGAAATACCATTCCATAAGACTCGTCTCTGGATTCAGGGGGAACGACAGAATCCAAACTTATACTAAGATCAAAGACTATCACATAAATGGCTCGCCACGTCAGAAACACCTACAGGAGAACAGAATAAAAATGATGCATAAGGAGTTAATAACTAATACCATGCTATGCTCCATTATAGCTAGAATATTAGGGATCTCAGGCACTGTTTATATAGAGACGTAGGCGGAGGGGTAGACGGAGGCGTGATGGCTCAGTGGTAGAGCAGTGGTCTCGTAATTGAGAGGTCACAGGTTCAAACCTAGTTGATGCGTTAGTGCCCTTTGGTAAGGCATTAATCCTCATTACCAAGTCCCTTGCAGAGGACTTAAAGCCGTCGGTCCTCAGGTTGCTTACTTACAAGCATAAATATGCTTTCTTAGCAGTCAGTTAATAAAGACTAACTAAACAAATAAACAAACATTTATTAATAATATATAGAATATAATCCAGCAGTAAGGGCATGTCTCTAATTTGCAATACCTCTATTCAAAGCCAAAACAAGAATTAATTTTCAAAAATTTATTAAGTTGTTTTGATATATTAACTGACTGATGTAGATCCTCTGGCTCCATATTCGTAGCTGTTATCATTTTCGAGTGTCTATGCTACTAAACATAATGATGAACTGACAACTTGCATATTTATTATCAATTCCTATACAACTCTGTGAGAATGACAGGTCAAATAAATAAGAAACCTCTGTTAAAAAAAACAAAAAATTATTACAAAATTGGGACACAGTTCTAGAGGTGTTGCAGTTTACAGCACTTTTCTGTACTTTATTAGATAGAAGCAAGCAATTCTAAGTCTGTTCTCCTACAGTGGAATATCAATAATTAAAAGAAGCAATAATTTAGACACTTGACATGATTTTTCACCTTTGACTGGAAATTTAAGGGGAAGTCCACCCAGATTTGCTTTCATGGCACCAAAGTAGAATTTACAAAGAATCTAATGTTTTTAAAATGTCTTTTACCTGATGGGTTGTGTAGTACATGTCGTGTCCAGCAAAGTCCCATATACTTAGTGAGAACCGTTCTCTGCTACTACTATCGGTACTGTCTGTTCCTATCTCCTGAGGAATGAATGAGATGAATACACATCTATATGAACCTTTATAATTTCATGATAAGTCTCTTTTTCTTCCGACAACCGTCCCTATTTTTCTGTTCTTTACTTCGCATCAGCTCTCTTTCCCTTTCTCTCTATATATCCTTCCCCCTTTTTTTATTGTTTCTTAGTGCTTTCAAATGTTGTGCATGCCTCTCACCCTTTTAATCTGTTATCAATGTTATTAATCATGATATGTGTAATTTTACTTTAATTCAATTCAAAATTTCAACTCAATTCAATTCAAAAGAAATTCTTTCCATGAAAAACAAACAAATACATGTATGTAATATAGTACAGACAGTTCAAAATATATCAATCATGAGCATTATGTTAAGTTAATTTAAAATAACTGTTAAAATGAGTAGCAGGAAAGGGAGCATCTAAGTGTAGAAAGCTTGTTTAAAGGTACTGTCCCTTTTGCAGCCAATCTCAAATGCTGTAGAACTTTGCAGGAATTATGAATATGTCATGTATGTCCTATCTGTGAAATGTAAACGTTAGCAGTGTCCTCATATTCAAATTATGCAAGGAAACCTGTTTACTTGCTAGACTTCACCGTCAGACACTCTTGAGTGACTGACTGGCTTTTTTCTTCTTTGGTAATAACATACATGAAAAGAGTTATAAAGCGTACATGAGCATTTGTCTACACCAATAACCCACTTCTTGTGATGGCCAAGATTAAACCGATTGAATATTTGCGAATCATAAAACGTATGACCATTCGGTACAATTGTCTGAAAATCAAGACTATTACTTTTGGGCTCTATAGCCCTAAAGTCAATTTGACATCTAATAGTCGTTATTTTCCCACTTGAAGATATTTTCAAGCCCCACCTTTTTTAGGGAAGTTCTAAATTAGTATTATCTTTCAAATGCAGTTGGAATTTAACTTTTTCATTTTTTTGGCCTGAAAATGGGACATAGTACATTTAAGCTTGTTGATTCAGGCATCCAAATGAATAAAATAATAATACAGATACAATAACATAATAATGAGTATTGCGCATGAAATAATCCCCCACCACCTCCCCCCTCCCTCTTATGGTAATTTACAAAATTATATTTGATTTTAAAATAGGTATTGAACTAAAACAAACAAGTCAACGCAAAGCGTAGCATCCCCTCGCAGGGTACAAATGGCCTATATGCATCAGAACAAGTTACCTCCTGTGGAATATACTATTATATTACTAGGCAAGGAAGTTAACCACATTTTCACATATATAATTAGTTGTTTTTGCATATTTAATGAACTTTCACCTTTGACCTACATACTCAGAAATCAAACTTAGGCTGTACATGTATTTTGATACCATGTACCTTCATATTAAATTTCATTAAAATTCGTCAAACATTGCTCAAGTTATCAAATGGAAACCAGATTCATATATTTAAGAGCTATGACCTTTGACCAACATACTCGGAAATTGAACTTAGGCTGTGTTTTGATGTACCTTCATATCAAATTTCATTAAAATCCCGTCAAACAATACTAAAGTTATGGATCAGAAACCAGATTCGTATATTTAAAGAGCTATGACCTTTGACCTACATACTCCGAAATCAAACTTAGGCTGTGTTTTGATACCATAAACCTTCATATCAAATTTCATTACAATCCGTCAAACAATACTCAAGTTATGGATCGGAAACCAGAATCGCATATTTAATGAGCTATGACCTTTGACCAACATACTCGGAAATTGAACTTAGGCTGTGTTTCATGTACCTTCATATCAAATTTCATTAAAATCCGTCAAACAATACTAAAGTTTTGGATCGGAAACCAGATTCGTATATTTAATGAGCTATGACCTTTGACCTACATACTCCAAAATCAAACTTAGGCTGTGTTTTGATACCATAAACCTTCATATCAAATTTCATTAAAATCCGTCAACCATTACTAAAGTAAACGATCGGAAACCAATTTTTGTTACGAACGGACGGACGGACGGCAGCGTTTCTATATCCCCTCCGACTTCGTCGGCGAGGGGATAATTAAAGGGATAATAAATATATTTTAAGAATTTTCTTGAAGGAGTTCAAGTAAACATATTGTGTGACAGAAGATGAAAGAGAATTCCACACTGTGGGCCACGTATATCTTACCAATTGTTGCATGTACTGTGTATCAGTATTCCAGATGTGTAACTTTAGACAATTTTGAGTATTATATTGTCACAAAATTGGTTTTATCTCGTAGGTAGCTATGTTTGGAATCAAGAAAATCACTTGTCTTAATTTGTTTTCCTCATATCTTCGGCGTAGATGGCGTAATTAGTTTATCTAATGCATATGCAAATTACGTTTCAAGACATTGATTGATCGTGCATGTTTTGGTCTACCGGTAATTACTATTCTACCATGGATATTTACTTGTTCTTTCTTGTTTATTCTTATAGATTAATATAAGTGTTTTCGTTTGGTATATGGTATATTTAGATCCGATATTGGAAAGTAAAATTATTACTAATGTTTGTGTAATTCTTGCAAACTTAACGAGAACGACAAATGTTTAAGGAATGTCTATGTAGATCAAGTGTTTCACGTGTGAGAGAGTTTAAAGCCGTGGTCTAAACGATTACTGTCGCCCACTGGGCACATGACACTGTAAAGTAATCGAACCCCAAGTAATCAGACCATGTTTGGATATTTTGCCCAATAAAGTTGTGTGTAAACGAAATGATTTATATGATCCTTTGCAGGTCTTTCCATGACGAAACCCAAGATGGATTTCTGGTTTTAAGTGACGACCATGGTTAGAATTGTGTTTGTTGGGTCTTGTGCATTCCAGCATTAGACAATACCAGGGGTTGCTCTTTCGGTGGTCCAGTGGTCGGTGGTCCGTAGCAGACGGCTGGTAGGGACTACTGTGTAGCAGAGCCAGTACCATGGTCGTGTGAGCTGAGTGTACAAAAGTAGATGCCTTTGGTCGAGTGAGGCAGCTGCACAAAATTGAAGGTGCATGAAAAAGCAAACTGGTGCGGTCAACTGGAGTTGCATGAAGAAGTAGACTGGTATACACGTCTGAAAGTTGCAGAAGCAGACTGGCATAGTCGTCTGAAGGTGAACAAGCAAGCTGGTGGTACACGATGGTACACGATGGTACAACAGTTGGTAGTCTGGTGGTGAAGTGCAGACCTGTGACGGTCTGGTAGTGTCAACTGGAAAGTGGTCGAGAGGTGGTGCATAGCAATATATCAGAGTGGTGTCAACATCAACTGGGCAGTATATCTCTGCCAAACAGATCTACAGCGAAATTTGTACTGGACTTGGAAAACCTGCCAGCAGGAGGCATTGTGAAAAGATATGCTGCTGGGCAGAATTTAACAGAGTTACCGGTTTCGTTACAATATTTATGAATTTTAGAGTTAGTTTGGAACATATAGTGGCTATAAATATTGAGGGTATTTTATTGCCTAAATAAGGGTTTAGAATGGGCCAAATAATGAGAGTTTGTACAACACTTCTGAAGTAAAAATAAGGGTTTCAACTATTAAAGAAGAACTTGTATTTGCCCACACGATGTTACTATATGAAAAATATATGAGAGAATGAGTAAATTATAAATCATAAACAAAGTTCCTGGTGAAAAATACTTCAGCTTTGACAATAATCCTGTAGTTTTACTAATCTTTGTAGAGATCAGAAAAATCATAGCTAATTTTATTATTTACTATATAAATCTATGTATCTACTATCTACCTATCATTTGCTAGTTTACCTTAACTACGCAGCCATCGAGAACTAAAAACGTCACATCCGTGCATGCCCCACCCCAGTACATTGCCTTCCCAACACTGACATGTTGCTGGGCAAGGAGAGAAGATGGAGGGAGGGACATAGGTAGATACATAGATTTATATGAAAAACTAATGAAATCAGCTATGATTTTCTTATTGACCACAATATTTGCTAGACCAGCACCAGGTGGCATGTCTCAAGTGGAAGGGTATTAATGGCAGACAATGCCACTCTCAGTACCTCCCCAGAAGGAATGTCCCTGAGATAAAAAGAAGTGAACAAATTTGGAGACCGCCAAAAGGCGGCCCTCAAAAGATCTTCTAGACCAGGAAGAACTGCTGCCTCTTTTATCGTGGGCTCTGGCCTTGCCCTCGAGGAAGGCCTCAGGGCCAGCAGCCTGGATGGGCCCCGACAATCAATCTGGAAATTGATCCTTGGACGCAAGGGAGCAAGGTTCCCGGGTAAAGAGGAAGAGCTGGTCTTGGTCCTGTCCAAGTACCATTAGAATGCCGTCACCGGGCACCAGACTTTGTCCTCATTGTCCGAGGAGAAGTCAGAGAGAGAGGGTTGAGGAAAACCTCACCCAGCCATAGGAAACCAATTGGTTTTTTGCAAAAAAGGAGGGCCTGGGTATAAGTCTAACGACCAGTCTCTCCCACCGGATATGACCGGGGGAGGTACACAGGGCATGGAGAGTACTCCTCCTTTTCCCGGACGCAAAAGTGATGAGGAGCAGAACCTTGGCCGTCAAATGCAGGAGGGGGGCTTAGATAACGCCTCCAAAACCTTAGGCAGCCTCCAAACAGACAGCTTTGGGTTAGCTGGTCGTCATAGAAAAAATGAACACAGCAACTTAGTGAGGATATGGGAGTAGAAACTCCCGAGCCGTCTGGAAACCTGACAAAAATAGCGGCGATGGCCAAGCAGTAACCACGAATAGTGGAAAGGGCTCAACCCTAATCAAATAAGGAAAACAGAAAATCTGCAATCATGCCTACCGAAGCCTTTCGGGGTGAAACACCCAACGTCGTCACACCAAACTGAGAAGGCTACCAGACAAGAGTTGTAAAGGGACCTGGTGAAGTCTTTACAACTCTGAACTACAAACTAAGAGGCTCACTCGGAGAGTCCTGAAGCCTTAGCGTCTTCCCCGACAACGGCCAGGTGGTCAGAGAGAGCGCCATGGGACCAGGATGTAAGAGCCCTACAGAGGCTGTGATACTAGGTCCGGTCTCAGTGGGAGACAGAAGTCCTAAATCTCCGATTTGAAAACCACCGGTAGCGGGAAACCCGTAACAGTCCACAAGTACTGGCCAGCCGCAGAGCTTAGCTCCACTGAGAAATAATCACAGAGGGGGAGGGTGAGTCCCTTTCCAGCTACCCACTCCTCCTTTGGAGTAGCAAGGGTAGTGGGAGAAGGGACCCTAGCCATCATCAACGGGTAAAAGGCCAGCTACAGCACAGAGCTTCTCAGAGGCCGAGCTTGGCAAGACGGTCCCCAAAACTATACCGAGTACCGGATTACACCAGACAAGTGTAACTGGGCTCAGACAAGACACACTCGGGGCGGCAGGGGTGGTTACGCCCCACCTGCCCCCTGGGTGACTGATGGACTGGGGGCACCAATCCCCACGGGTGGGGGAATGTATCCGAAGCAGCTGCCAAGGGCAGCAGGAGCTGGAGGCTTGACCCCCACCAACGGGCCAACGGCACAGGGGGGAATTAAGGCCAACAGCATCACCAGGGCAACCCGTACCAAAAAGGCTTATAGGAGCAGCAACACCCGAGATAACAGAATAATAAAAACAATGAATAACATAAGAGAAGGTGGTAGAAGGAAAAACAAAGAATAATATACAAGAAGGTGGTAGAGGGAAAAAACAAAGAATATCATAAGGAAAAACAGAAAGTGATAAAATGATAACAAAGAATAACATAAGAGAAGGTGATAGAACGAAGGAACAAAGGATAGCGTAAGGAAAGATAGGAAGAGAAAAAAATAGAATAATAAAAACAATGAATAACATAAGAGAAGGTGGTAGAAGGAAAAACAAAGAATAACATACAAGAAGGTGGTAGAGGGAAAAAACAAAGAATATCATAAGGAAAAACAAAAAGTGATAAAATGATAACAAAGAATAACATAAGAGAAGGTGATAGAACGAAGGAACAAAGGATAGCGTAAGGAAAGATAGGAAGAGAAAAAACATAGAATAATAAAGACAATGAATAACATAAGAGAAGGTGGTAGAAGGAAAAACAAAGAATAACATACGAGAAGGTGATAGAAGGAAGAAACAAAGAATATCATAAGGAAAAACAGAAAGTGATAAAATGATTAAAAAAAAGAATAACATAAGGAGAGACAGAAAGAGAAAATGATTTAAAAAAAGAATAACATAAGGAAAGACAGAAAGAGAAAATGATAAAGAAAAGAAAATGGAAAGATAGAAGAGAAGATGAAAGATGAAAAATAACAAAGAATAACATAAGAAAAACAGAAAGAGAAAATGATAGAAGGAAAACGAAGAATAACATAAGAAAGTGAAAGAAGAAACAAGGGAAACGCTCTCGGCGGTCTCGCCTGCATAACGCAATTCAATATGATAAACCAGAACGTCAATGACGTACATTGTAGTGCTCATCCGCATCTCGCAACAACAAATATCGTGGTACACTTTTGAACTGGTCAAAAAATAAAAATGTGATGCCCTGGAAGGGACATAATTTCATTTCATTTGCATAAAGTACCATAAATAATCAATGGAGCAAAATCTCAAAATTCTGTGTAGAAGTTTAGTGTTCCAAATTTAGCTCTACCAGATAAGGCAAACCAAATCAAAATCGGTCAAGAAATGAGGGAGAAGAAGCAATTTTTGTTATTTTTGGAATAAATTTGCATAAATTACCATAATTAATTAATGGAGAACAATTTCAAAATTCTGTGTAGACCTTTAGTGTACCAAAGTTAGCTCTACGATATAAAGCAAACCAAATCAAAATCGGTCGAAATATGAAGGAGAAGAAGCATTTTTTGTGATTTTTAAATTATTTTTGGAATAAATTTGCATTATTATCATAATTAATCAATGGGAGTAAAATCTCAAAATTCTGTGTAGAAGTTTAGTGTTCCAAATTTAGCTCTACCAGATAAGGCAAACCAAATCAAAATCGGTCAAGAAATGAGGGAGAAGAAGCAATTTTTGTTATTTTTGGAAAAAATTTGCATAAATTACTATTATTAATTAATTAATGGAGAACAATTTCAAAATTCGGTGTAGAAGTTTAGTGTACCAAAGTTAGCTCTACCAGATAAAGCAAACCAAATCAAAATCGGTCGAGAAATGAAGGAGAAGAAGCATTTTTTGTGATTTCAAATAAATTTGCATAAATTAGCATAGATAATGAATTTCACGATTCTGTGTACAAGTTTTAAATCCCCTTCCTAGCCCTATCATATGAAACAATCAGAATCAAAATCGGTTGAAAAATAACGAAGCATTTTGAAAATCTTGATGATGATGCCACAACATACATCCAAGTCTGTTGACCTGAAATGACCTTTGACCTTGAC
This sequence comes from Strongylocentrotus droebachiensis, assembly GCA_035222895.1. Lineage (NCBI taxonomy): Eukaryota > Metazoa > Echinodermata > Echinoidea > Camarodonta > Strongylocentrotidae > Strongylocentrotus > Strongylocentrotus droebachiensis. The sequence goes on from JAVYIG010003053.1 coordinate 148,358, forward strand.
TTTGTGATCTGAAATTCTACTCACATGATTGGGGATACTTGATTACCCTATAGTCCAAGTTTCATTGACTCAGAACTTATACTTTAAAAATTATATCAAAAATTCAAAAACTTAACCTTAGGTTAAGTTTTCGATGATGATGCTACAACATAGTCCAAGTCTGTTGACCTGAAATGACCTTTGACCTTGACTTTGTGATCTGAAATTCTACTCACGTGATTGGGGATACTTGATTACCCTATAATCCAAGTTTCATTGACTAAGAACCTATACTTTAAAAATTATATCAAAAATTCAAAAACTTAACCTTAGGTTAAGTTTTTGATGTTGACGCCGTCGCCGTCGCCGCCGCCGCCGTCGCCGCCGTCACCGGAAAAGCGGCGCCTATGTCTCCCTTTTTGCTACGCAGGCGAGACAAAAACAAAGACTAACATAAGGAAAGATAGAAAAAGAAAATGGTAGAATGATAAAAATAACAAAATATAGCAGAAGATGAGGCACTCTATTCAGTTTTCAAATTCTGTGCAAATTTTTTGACCCGCTGACCTTTGCTGCCCCAGCAACAGGAGCGGTCTAGCTCGTGAGTGTGAACATAAAACGAAGCGAACCTCTGGAGCGATCCATTGGATCGATCTAGGAATGAGTGAGAATTATCATTTCGTCTTATGAAAATTTAGGTTAATAGTCATTTGGTCTAATCTCTAATACCGGTAAGTCTACTTCCCATTTGGTCTATCGCTCTTCTAATCTAATTTCCAGACGGTGTTTGTGGCTGCAGCGAGGTCGATAAAACAAATCAAAAGTCTGAACAAAGGCTTCTACGGGAATTCGTATCTTTAATTGGAGTAATCATGTCGTTCCAGTAAATTCCGTGAAATTCCGTGAAAACTGTTGATAAATCACAGATAAAGAATAATAAATATAAGTATATCATAGCATCATCAATATAGCAAGAAACAGTTTCTTTGAGAAACTCATTAAATAATGTACATTGTGTCATGATCTTTATAACTTATTAAAATAACCCCAGTCACTATTCTAGTCCATATGTATTAAATGGCTTTACATAAATACAAATCACACTACAAGTGTCTCAACTAGACTTCACTATTATCTTGAATAAACGATGAACTAAACAAGTATAAATTCTGAATATCTACTTAGTGCTTCAGCACTCTCATAACAATCTTCAAAGTATTTAACAATATCTTCACTATCATCATTGTTCTTCATATCAATTCAAATGTACATATTAAACCAGCATGGGCTTGCATGTCTTTACACTACATACTAACATCAACATCTCTCAGTATGAAGTACAAAATACACACACTAATTTACACTTTATGTTTCAACAATTCATAGAAATAGATTCAATATACAACAAAACTAACCTCTTTGCCTGACATAATGACAATCTTAAGACTGAAATCCCCATGATGCGCTGGCAAAAAGGGGATTCTTGGACCTCATCACAACCATGTTCTTGTAGCCTTCTGAGAGTTTGATATCAAGTGGCTATCAATAGGTGGCGCTATATTAGGCACCTTGCCTGAGGAAGTGCTATTACAAATATATGTGTATTCATGTCATGCATCAATAATACAAAAACAAATGACTTGGGTGATAACTTAATTAAGTGCAACTGTCACAACATGGCTCCTTTAAATTAAGAATTAATTTACTCTAAGAACGCCATTACAATAAACAAAATGGCCGACAGCCTCGGTTAAATCTAAAGCATCAGAATACAATTGTAAAGCTTAAAACTTGCATAGCATAACATCTGTCACTTAAATTCAATATCACACAAGTACGAACAAAGTACTCATGTTATATATAATACACTGTCCAAAAATGGAATTAAGTACATATTCAAAAAGAAGCATTTCAATGGTGAATCTTAGATTATACTTCATATTCTTCAAACAGTCATCCGTAATCTCTCGGACTATAAAACAAACAAATACATTAATTGGATATCAGTATTCTTGACTTGAGTCTGTACTTTGCACATTCACTGAATCAATTTCTTCATGAATTAAAGTTCAAATTAAAGGAAAATGTCTGAAGTTTGATCATTTAAGTTATAGTTCGTAAATAAAAGTATCGGTCTTCAGTCCTGTGGCTCCTTGGCCGGGAATTCTTCCTGGTCTACGTTCGGAACAAGAAGAACTAGCTTGAATAGGGCGATCGAGGTAACTCGAGGTAATCTGTCTCTCCCTCACTCCACCCATGTGGCTCGAAGTAGGTACATTGCATTTGAAGGCAATGAAGTCACAATCCTCTCTCTGAAGAAAGTCCTTCGCTCTTAGGATACCATCATTGTCTATGAAGGGGTCAAGATGATGCAGACGACTTTCATTGTAGCGTTTGTCACCCTCTACTGCTTGCATTACATCATTAAAGGTCTTCCTTTGAGTCAACTTTATGCTCTCCCTTTCAGCTCGCATGTGTAGTTCAGCAGATAGAGGTTCCATCACAACATTCTTGACACCACCTTTCTCTTCTCTCTTGTCCCATCTTCCATAGCAACGTCTCGGTAAGTAAGATCTGAGACGTACACAGTTTGCCACAGCTTTCTTCGCTCGACACCAACTAGAGAGATTATCAAATCGTTCCAACTCGAGCTTGTCTACTTTCTGCACATGGGTCCGACTTTTCACTTCAAGATCTTTAGAAAGATCTACAACTTCCTCCTTTCCCTCATCTTGTGCTTTCTCTTTCTTCGTGGTAGCTGAATGAGTGACGTTCACTTCTGATCGATGTCCCTTTAGCTGTACCTCATCAGGCACAAATCGTACTGTTGTGCGATGGCTCACACCCAAAGGATCGTTGTGACTATCTGCATACCCTGCCTTTACTGTGCCAACAATGCTCCATCCTAAATCCGTCTGGATTGCATATGGACCTCTATCGTCAGGAGAGTGGATAACATCGCGTGGAGCAAGAGCCTTGGCACAGTCGTAGCCGATCAGGAGTCCTATTTCAACATTTTGAAGAGGAGCTATCATGTCAGCAATCCTGGACAGATGTTGGAAGGATCTTGCCATGTCAGGAGTAGGAATGTGATGTCGATCTGCTGGCATGATGTCTCTCGTGAAGGTAGGAGGGAGGCTGATGATCTTCGTGGAGTCGTTGAATGCTTTCACCCGAAGACCAGTCACCCTTTCACTTGCAATTCTCTCATTCGCTTTGGTCATGGTAGAGAGTAGCAGGTTTACCTCTGTTCCTTTAATTCCCATCGCCTCCTTAGCTTTCGTGAGAATAAAGGATGTGTCCGATTGTGTGTCCAGCAAGGCATACACTAATTTATCCTTGTCGCAGGACTCATGAGACAGCCACACTGGAACGATCATTGTTGACTTTGTAGAGTGACTGGAATCAGAATTCGATGCATAGGATGTTGACTCCAAGGTTTCAATGTTATCCCTTTCTCTGTTTGTTGCATCATGTCGTCTTTCTTTCCACTCATCATCATGTAAAACAGTGGGATGCTTCCCTCTGCATGAAGAGCATGTATTTCTCTTCGTACATCTTCTTGATATATGTCCCTTCTCAAGGCAGCCGAAACAGAGTCCATTTTCCATGACAATCTTTCTCTTCTTCTGCATCGTCTCCGAGTTGAAGGAAGAACATTCAGTCAGGTGATGTCGACCCTTGCAGAAGGTGCATGAAAGAGTCTCTCTCTCAGCAGAGCCATCTCTCTGATTCTGATGATGAGTTTCTGTCTGCATAAAGCTGGAAGTAGCTGATTTCTTCCTTTCATTCGAGGTCTGCAGAGATTGAAGAGATGTTACAGGGTCACAAGCTACTATAGCTTCTTCTTCAATGAAGTCGGTGAAAACAGAAAAGGGTGGGAATGTCCCCCACTCTCGCCTCCAGTGCACGACCTTCCTGCTCCATTTCACGACCAACCAATCTGGGAGTTTCATCAGTAGCTTCCGGTTTTCTCGTTCATCGTCAAGATGGCTTAAATGATGAACATACTTCGAAGCTGTGTCACACTGCTTCAAAAAGTCTCCAAGTCTCCTTAGACCAAATGCATCGCTCGAACCCACTCTTGGCCAGGAGTCTAGCTTATCTCGATAGGCATTGGATACCACAAATGGATCTCCGTATCTCTGCTCCAATACCTTCTTTGCCTCGTTGTATCCTGCAGCATCTCCAATCATGGAATAACCTTGAACCAGGGATCTCGGCTCACCACTGAGATACTTTAAAAGAAAGTAGAACCTTTCTTCAATGGGAATTCCTCGATGCTCGATTAAGGCGTCGTAGCTTCTCTTCCATGATGTATACTCGAGCGGATTGCCCGAGAAATGTCCGGGCTCCGGAAGAGGTAGTCTATTCAAGCAAAGCAGCTCCTTTAAACTGTTGGCGAGAACATCTTCGTTGCTGGGCTTGTCAGCTGGTTGATGACTAACTTCATCATCTTTCTTGGTTGCAGGCTCCATGGGAGAGATGGGTGCTTGTTCGTTGACCCAATCTCGAACTCTTGGTTTTGCTGAGCGGGAACCAGACTTTGAAGAGTGAGTTCCACCTTTTAACTGTAGAATGACTCGCATGGTCTCTCTCATCAAGGATGAGTGCTCCTCTTCCATCTCATCAAGCTTATCTTCGCCATCATCATCGAGATTTGCTGAAGGATCTAAATCAACGAGCTCTTGTTGTACAACAATGGCTTTGTCCATAGCTTCCTGTACTTTGTTGCGGGATTCTTTGATCACCTCTGCTTCGATGTCGTCTTCTACAATAAGCTGACGATGCTTATTAGTCATTCTACTCCAAAGTCGAATAGCGACTTTCCATGACTTCACTGCGACATCCGCTTGATGCTTGATACCCTTCTCTGTGGGTCTTCTATCCCTTTTGCTCCCTTCTTCTCCTTCAGACATGATGACGGTCTCTAGCTGGTGATGGAAGATTCACTTCTTGGAATGAACCACTCTGCTCGATCTGATGTCATCACACAGAAGAGTTTTCACTGTGGCTGCAGCGAGGTCGATAAAACAAATCAAAAGTCTGAACAAAGGCTTCTACGGGAATTCGTATCTTTAATTGGAGTAATCATGTCGTTCCAGTAAATTCCGTGAAATTCCGTGAAAACTGTTGATAAATCACAGATAAAGAATAATAAATATAAGTATATCATAGCATCATCAATATAGCAAGAAACAGTTTCTTTGAGAAACTCATTAAATAATGTACATTGTGTCATGATCTTTATAACTTATTAAAATAACCCCAGTCACTATTCTAGTCCATATGTATTAAATGGCTTTACATAAATACAAATCACACTACAAGTGTCTCAACTAGACTTCACTATTATCTTGAATAAACGATGAACTAAACAAGTATAAATTCTGAATATCTACTTAGTGCTTCAGCACTCTCATAACAATCTTCAAAGTATTTAACAATATCTTCACTATCATCATTGTTCTTCATATCAATTCAAATGTACATATTAAACCAGCATGGGCTTGCATGTCTTTACACTACATACTAACATCAACATCTCTCAGTATGAAGTACAAAATACACACACTAATTTACACTTTATGTTTCAACAATTCATAGAAATAGATTCAATATACAACAAAACTAACCTCTTTGCCTGACATAATGACAATCTTAAGACTGAAATCCCCATGATGCGCTGGCAAAAAGGGGATTCTTGGACCTCATCACAACCATGTTCTTGTAGCCTTCTGAGAGTTTGATATCAAGTGGCTATCAATAGGCGGCGCTATATTAGGCACCTTGCCTGAGGAAGTGCTATTACAAATATATGTGTATTCATGTCATGCATCAATAATACAAAAACAAATGACTTGGGTGATAACTTAATTAAGTGCAACTGTCACAACAGTGTTATTCCCATTTTGGTCAAATAATCATTCAATCATAAATAATAATCATCATCAAATAATTATTAGACCTTATGAGTAGCAGACGAAATGGGCATTAAACCAAACAACAATTCACCCTGGCTGTCACACCTCTGTATAAATGTTTCTGTTAAAGTTAACAAATAAAGTCATGATACAAAACACTCACTTTCCAGACATCTAGTGAACCTGGTAAATTCTGGGTGCGTTTATGCTCAACTTTTTCAGGCTAGAATGAGGCATTTGTTACGCATTTAGTTCAAAACACGGTTCGTAAACTCACAAAAAGGTGCGTTTAGATCGGCGTTTCTCCCAAAAGACGGTGTCTGGGGAAGCATAAACGCACAATCATTTGTAAACGCGTTTAAATGACGTCATAATAAACATATTTCCGGTTCACGTGAAAATCCACATTTTTTTTCTCAAGGCATGCGCATATACAGGACTTGTGAACGTCTGGCGAGCTCAAGAAGAGGATTATGAAAACTATGAAAATCAGGTTTTCTGACATATCTATTCAGGAATGGAGTGCAGCTATATACCTGGTCCTAGTCAAGCTTCGCTTATGATTGCGGTCTCCTGCACTTTTTTCAACCGATAGTTTGGATAATACTATAAATATATAATAATATGTTATAGAAATATTAAGTTTCGTTATTAAATGTGACCCGGCACCACAAAACCACCACAAAGTCGCAAAAAATTATTTTCCTGATTTCATCTGATTATGAAAGAAGAAGTTCTCCTCATTAAAATGGTATATTACTTGTCCAAATTGAAGCTTCCTAACCCTTTCAATTTAATGAATGAAAAGAGCTGGTGAGGGAGGTTACTGGTATTAAATTGTGAGAAAGAGAGCTTTAAAGTTTGGGGCTATTCAAGCATGCGGAGCAAGCAAACCACAGGGAAATCAATAGAAGGGTGAATCAAAAGGCCATAGCAACCACTATGAAGAGATTTTCAGATTAGGCTGAAATTTGGCCTGATGGTCAAACATAGTCTGTTCATTATGTTTCTGAGGTTTCAATGTGTGGACTTAAGTCTTTCAAAAGTTATTATGTTGTAAATGTATAGAGTTGTAATTGGACAGATTAAGTGAACTGCAACATAGTGCCGAGACACCTGCACTAGACAATGCCTATTCATGGTGGACCCGGAGTCTTTTTGTTCCCCCTTACATAACACTGCTTGTCACCTATCTTGTTTTGTATACATCTGGGCAATTATTTGTAACCACATTATCAGGAATTCTCTCGTCACTGTCTTGCCCGAAGTGTTCAGTAAGCAAAGCTGTAAGGTTGGCCTGATCCCCCGCAGCTAGCCCCCCGCATCATCGCTTCGTTGACCGCCCGAGCTACCCGGGCATCTGCGTTGGTGCACCACGGTACCATCCCACGGCTCTGCTCACGTACAAAACCTGGCATTGTAACGACGTTGTAGACTTTTTCGCAACTTGTCACTCTCAAATGTATAAAATATAATAATGTTCTTAGGTCTACTCTTGATCAACAAATTCTGGATATGTGATGTACAATCAAGCTACTCGAAGTCGTTAACGGAGAATATAAGACGAACGCAAATCTGGAACTCGGATGTGAAAGCGGATACAAACAAAATGGCGCGCCGCACTGATTGCTATAACGGACCAATCACAGCCCGCGTAGCACGACCCGTTAGCAACGACCGACCATTTCCGGACTACGATAATTTCGCTCGGGAAAAGTGATCAAATTTTGGAAGAGACCGAAGGCTGTACGAAAAAAACTGGTCTAGAAAAACCGTTTAAAACACATCTTCTACTATGTTTTAGACTTCCAAATTTTGATACTAGGTACAGAAAAGACAACTCTTTCAGAAAATGCAAAAAAACAAAAATCTATTTTTTTCACCTAAATTGACATTTTAGCTGATTACGGAGAATCGCTGGTTGCGACTTTTTGTTGGTTTTGTGGTGCCGGGTCACAAATGTACATATGTAAACAAAAAAAAACAAAAAATTAACATGAAGTTATCATTGTACCGGTATGTATATTTTGTATTATACCTTACGTTTATATGTTCTTTGTTATTTTGTTATTATAATTGGAAAAATGCAGAAATAAAATTTTAAAAAATAAAATCGTATTTGTACGAACTATAAGAGGATGTTTAAGAATAAGTTGGTTTATGAAAAGTACCTGCATATTATGTCACAAGGAAGCAATAACTTCAAGTAAATTTAGATGTAGAACACATAGATTACCAGATAATAAAGACAGACTTGATGCAAATGTAGTACATGATTTAGTGGTAGGAGGGTGAGTTGCCCAGTTTGCCTTGAATTGTAAATATGTTTATTTGTTCATATTATCACATGTTTATCTTTGTTCGTATTATCATATGTTCATCATGGTTCATATTATCACAGGTTTATCATTGTTATATACTATTGTTATATGTATTGATACTATGTTGTAAATATTTTTGTACTCTCATACCTCGAGAGGTCGATAGAGTCAATACAATCTTACAGGCACAAGCAGAGTGATACGAGGCCAAGCAAGATCATTTGTACTTAACTTAGCACTAATTACTACTTCTATATTAGTATCATTGTGTTGAAATGAGTGTCAAGGGTGTACATAAATAACTGTAAATCGGACCGAGATTCAAAAAGTTGATAGTTGCGACACGTACATGTACACAAAAATATGACAGTATACAGTTTCGAAAAAGCACTCTCTGATAGCTGTGCGGAAATACGGTTCGCTGCACTTTTGAAGAATCAGACTCATAAGGGTTACTATAATTTGTTATTATTCTAGGTAAACAATTTTGTTATTTCTGGGTCTCCTGTGGTAACATGCGGATAGAATATGCATGCCATGGTATAGATCCTATAACATGGAACAAAGAAGTGGAAGATTCTAGGATGAAACAAAGGGATTGTAAAAAATCTTTTACATATTATCCCACATAAAGATACAAGGTTCAGAAATGCATGCTACCTTTAGGTGAACCTGTTCCTTAATATTTTTCTCCACCAGACTTGCTATTTCATTTGGCATACTGTCAGATTCCTCCTCATTATCCGAGACAAATTCCTCTACAATAAAGAAGAAACATATATTTTTGAAGCATGTTTACATTCATGATTATCTACAATTGCCACTCCCCTCCCAGGTGTTAAATGGGTATCAAGAAGGATGCGAATGTTAATGTGGTTGATGTGTTTGTAAAACAGTGCCTGGCCGGAATACTCCCCAGGGAATGGAGCATGTGCACTATCATTATACCATCTATAGGCCTTTAAATGTGACTATTATTATCATTATTATTATGAGAATATTTAATGTAACTGACATTTAATAAGTTTAAGTTGATCACTAGGTTATAACAATTTTTCTGTCATAACACTTTAAAAGGAGTTTTAACAAGTAAATAGTTATTTGTTATCAACTTTTATTATTAGTTTATATCTTATGGACGATGAATTCAGGATTGATCGAGTGTTAAGAAAACAAATAACCAACAAAAACTAAAAATAACAAAAAACAAAACAAATACACAAACCTGCTTCTACAGGACTCAGGCTTCTGCTGTGTAGATCTAAACTTTCTTGATCCTGTACACAAAATAAACCAGTTTTAAAATTGTCATCAAGCAGCTTGCACTATAAACCGCATCACAATTAGCAGCTAGAAATACTTTTATTAGTGGTTGATGAGTTCATCCCACTCTTTATGACTTTACACTGTCATTCTGGACTGGTGTAGAGTAATTTATTGTGTCATTGCATGATTAAGACCTTGACATTCCAGATGCAAACAGCTAATACATTTACTAGGGTTATGAATACTTGAAAAGCTAATACTGAGTTAAATAATAAGAATCAGCTTTCTAAAAATGTTTACCAGTAGTCAGTACATACTTGGTAGCTGTTAGACTTGTGTATCAAATTTAATATCATGAATGAAATGCATACAGAACGGAAACAGCGACCTTGAAATACTGTAGGCCTAGTGCAGCGTTTTTCAACCTTTTTAGAGGCGTGGCAACCTTTTGAAAAACAAAAAGTTTCACGTCGCCCTAATCCCAAATTATTTACAGAAGATTCATTTTCCATCACTCTGGTACACCTCCTCAAGTGCCATGTACACACTTATGGACACATTTTCCCCCCGAAATTTTGTGAGCAAGCAGTGCGAGCAAGCAAACAATGACTTTTTTAGAGTGGTAAAAATGTTATTTTTGTAAACGAAAATCACTTGATAAGATATGGTATCATTCATGCGCAAACCTCGCTGCCCAATACATGAATCCAAAGTCATATTTGGTCAACTCGATGCACCAATATAAGGATATTCAGGCATCTTGTCCAGAATCATCCCGTTTCTAAATGTTCTGGGTGAGTGAAGCGAACAAGTTTGGTAAAAATGCAAGATATATTTGGGCACCCCACTGTCAAAAGAGATATTCTGGCACGTAACTAATTATGTAGCTATTCAGGCCTTTTACTCCCTAAAATCCTACTTTTTCTAAATGTTGCGGGCGAGTTAGGGAAATAGACTCTTGTCTTTAAAAGGTATTTTTTTCATGAAAATACATACCGGTAGTAACTTCTACAAATATTTTGTCTTGAAATTGATGTCTATCTCAAATGGATACAAAAAATAGATGTTTAATTAATTTCTCTTGCCGCATCCTGGTTGAAAAACGCTGCTGTAGTGCATTGTAGTCTCTGACAGCTCATTATTATTTATCATTATTAAATTATCATTTTTTTACTTACTACTCAGGTATATTTCTTTCAAATTCATTGACAAACTTTCTGACATCATTTATTTGTTTGGAAGGTCATCCTTTTAGCAGAATTTAACATCTCCTTCATAATCATAACTCACTACTACATTTACTTTCATAGAGATTTTAATTTGGATTAACAAGATACCCGTTTCATTTTCTCTCACTGGTTTACCTCAAATAAAAAAAAAACAATACCTGTGTGGAGATAATTACCTGTGATGAGGTTGTGTTCAGCCTCTTTTCTATTTCATCCACACAAGCTTTTCCATTTTCATCCTCTGTGAAAGTAAATCATCATAATAATAATAATAATAATAGATCACATTTATAACGCGCCTAATACATTGTTTCTAGGCGCAGTAGTGCTGTTGTCCCAGCAGCCATGAAGTGAGGCAATGTCCTTACACGAAATAAAGCCGGGACAACAGCACCACGAATACACAATACTATTCAGTACAAAATTACAGTGTGTTATGCTATGTTACGTTACAAAATTACAGTTTGTTACAAATAAATGAATAAATCAACTTAATCTAACTTAAATTGTGCTAAAGATGACTATTTCATAACAAATAGTAGTACGACATCATATATTTATTTGACATGTTTAGAGAAGACAAAATTCATGGTATGGATTTGAATAGATGGGTTTTTAACATTACTTTGAAAGAGGATGGAGAAGTAAAACCTGTCTATAGTGACTGCCCAAGGGGAACACAAAAGTGGTCTTTGTAGACAGGTGGTCGCTAAAGCAGGTATATCATATTCTACTATTGTATCATATATTATTGTTATATACGATTGTACAATTTGACGTGCAATCCTGCCTTTGTAGCAAGTTAAAAATTACCAGATAGCTAGAAATTTGATGTCATGTCATGCGACTCCTTCATTTATTCTAATAGTAATACACATCTTGACTAAAATATAATTTTCTTAAAAATTTAAGGCTTAGAAGAATATGTTTTGGTGAATTCTATATTAGAATAAAAAGTCTGAAGGAAAAAGAAGCTTGTGAGAGAATTTTTTTTTTTTTTAAAGCTGTTTGATTGGACAGGAAATTAGAAAGTTGTTCAAAAATACTTTGCAGTCTATTAACCAATTCACTAATATGACATTTACAGAGCAGACTTACAAAAACAGTGATATTGCTATGACATAAGGACAATTCAGTTCACTTCATATATCTATATTACCACTGTTGGAACTTTAACTTAGTGACTGCTATGTCAGGAAAGTTTCAGACGGTAATAATGATAATGATGATAATAATAACAATGAACTCAAAATAAACAAACAGAAATAAAGATAACGGCGTAAATGAGACTGAACATGCCAGGCATAATTTTGATCGTGACAAGCTTTCATCAGGTAGTGTAGGTGTGTACAGGCAGGCAACTCGCAGCCGTCATCCAGTGACTGACCAAAGAAAATGGAACCAAGCCTTATACAGAGTGGTATAAATGAAGTGTTACTACGAGAGTATTACAGGTACCAGGGATATAGAAAAATGTTGAATAGCTTGCAGGAGAGAGGAATGTTCAGGGTAACAGAGCAGAATTGGCAGACGAGGCTTGGGCAACTATAACCAAACAGTGGCTCTCAGAAGTTAATTTAGAAGAAATTAAACGAAAAGTAAACAAAGAGAGAAGTGGCATTTTGGGAGGGAGAAATGACGGGGGATGATCCTGCTGCAGAAGAGGCATCCCAAGGTAATCATGGTACTAAACAAAGATGACGTTGCACCTAAGATGGAAAGGCAGGGCATTGACGGTCATGAAATCCACTTCCAAGATACTGAAGGGCTGACATAGGGGGGAAAAGACCTCATGCAAAGCATTAACGCATTCAATTGACAACGGATGCTGTTACTGTGTTCTCTTATTGCTCTGTACATTCTACCTTTTGGATATTATATTGGATTACTTTTTACCATGTAAATGTTCTTTGCACAACTGAAACCCTCCAGGAATCTATTGGAATTATGATGTCACCGCTTGGAGTCATATTTTAGGTGACTTTTTAATATTTGAGATTTACTCTCTAAGGGATGTGTGTACTACAGTCCCATGCATTCACAGTTGTGGTGTATCTTCCCTAGAGTTTGTACACATCTGCACTTTTGCAACTACTCTACTTGCCTACATTGGATTGAATTTGCTCTATTATACTCCCAGCTTTGGTATATGTTTATGTAACTTGTGTATTGTCTCTTCAAGAAAGCTATTGCTACTTTCCAAAGTTCCAGCTGGTCTTGTACCATTGACGCCCTTCTTGATCATTCATGTGAGGTCCCTAACCTGATTTCTTCAAATAATGGCAAACAATGTGGAAGCCCCAGTCACCAGAGCTAGATCTACCAAGGAGCGTAGCAACCCTGCTTTAGTGCAGGACATCATCAAAGACATTCTACAGAATGAAGACTTTATTCATCTGGTTGAGGAATCTATTAAAAAAAGAATGAATGAAATGGAAGAGTCTATTGATAAGCTGAAAGCAGATATCTTTGACTTGCAGACTAGCAACAACAAATCCAAGGAAATCACAATTCTCAAAGAGAAAGTCAGCACTCATCAAAATAACTTTGCTAGAATAGACAACAAGGTGAATGCTCAGGAACAATACTCCAGACGAAACTGTATTCGGGTATTTGGAAACAGACTTTTTGGTCGAGGAGGTGGTGTAGCTTTTTTTGTATCAAATCCGTTGAAATATCAAGTAAGAAATGATCATATTATTTGTAATGAGAATGAGATAAATGATTATGAATATATGTTTATTGATATCATAAATCATTGTCACACCAAAACTACAGTTGGTGTTATATACAGAAAGCCAAGTGGTAATATTAATGATTTCTTGAATTTTTATGATTCTATGCTATATAAACTCAAATGTGAACATTCAAACTTATACATTACTGGGGATTTTAATATTGATATCCTTAAACATTTAAGTAGTTCTGATGCTGCCAATTTTTTAAGTATCAATTCCTCGTATGGCCTCGAACCCCTCATAAAAAATCCTACTCGTATTACTGTAAATACTGCTTCCTTAATTGATAATATATTTACCAATGTTATAAATTCTACAGTTGAAAGTGGAAGTTTGTGTGTGGATATTTCTGACCACCTGCCTATTTTTCATCTTTCTCAAATTGAATGTAATGTAAATAATGTATCAAATACTCAAAAATTATCTCGCAAAATTACAAATTATGGCATTAATGCTTTGATTGCGGAACTGTATGTTACAGATTGGTCCTCAATATATTGTTGCTCTGATGTGAATGAGTCTTATGAATTGTTTTTATCAAAGTTACTTAATGCATTCGATAAGCACTTACCATATATTAAACGTAAGGTAAAGAAACCACTTATCCGTAAACCCTGGATTACGCCAGAACTCTTACGTTGTATTAGGAAAACAAATAAGCTTTACAAAGTTTTTTTGAATGATCGTTCTTCTTCTCATGAGAATAAATACAAGGCTTATAGGAACAAAGTGAACCAGATTCTACGAAATGCTAAAAAATTGTATTATTCCAACAAATTGAAGGGTACATTTATGCATAATAATGTTAAGGGCACATGGTCTGTTTTGAATAATTTACTGAGAAAATCAACACGTTCTCTTCCCAAGTATTTATACATGATGCTAAATGTGTAGATGATCCACAAAAAAATTGCAAATGAATTAAATAATCATTTCATTAACTCATGTACCAAAGCAATTACTTCATTGCTCGAAGATGATAGCTTTGTATCCTCAGATTTTAAAGATTATCTGAAAAATCCTAGTGCTGTCTCTCTATATCTAACATCTATAAATGAAAGTGAAATTATTGAACATTATAAAAAACTGAAAAATACCAACTCATGTGGATTTGATTCTATTAGCTCTGTCATTTTAAAAAGAATTATCAATGTAATTGTCGAACCAGTAACACATATTTTTAATCAATCCTTGGCTACTGGAATTGTTGCAGATTAACTAAAGATCGCCAGAATAAGGGAGTTTACAGATACAATCTGCGCATGGGCAGATAAAGGTCATTTGTACCAAAAAGGTAAAACCCACCAGTGATGATTACTGGATATGCGCTCATGAAAGTTATGTAACATTATTCATTTATGCACCAACGGTACATTCTAAGATACGCAGGTGGAAGTATTCTTTTCAAGAGGGAAAACAAAAGGTATTCATGAAGCACATCTAGGACTTTGGCAGTTATTATTCTAAGATGCTCAAAGTGAAACTTCTCCATGTGTAAAAGATCTGTGGATATTTGGGGTCATTTGTACCATGTGCTATCTGTAAACTCCCTTATTGTTCCTATTTATAAAAAAGATGATCGTCATGCTTTTGAAAATTACAGGCCTATTTCAATCTTACCTTCTCTGTCTAAAATACTAGAAAAATGTATGCACAAATGTCTTTATTCTTATCTGAGTAGCAATAATTATATTATCAACAATCAATATGGATTCCGCTCTAATCATGCAACTGTGCATGCTTTGATAGATTTATAGGACAAAATAATTACAGCTATAAAAAAAAAAAAATCATAATTTTGGAATAGGCATATTTATGAATCTTTCCAAAGCTTTTGATATTGTGAATCATGACATACTTTTATTTATTAATTACTATGGTGTTAGGGGTATACCACTTCCGACTGGTTTCAGAGTTATTTACATAATCGCTATCAATATACTGTATTTAATGAATATTCTTCTGGTCGTTTCCTAGTTAAAAATGGTGTGCCCCAAGGATCTATCCTAGGCCCCTTGTTATTTTTTTTATTATATGTCAATGATATAATTAAATACTCTGACAAATTTGAATTTACAATGTATGTAGATGATACAACATTATTCTATACGCAACCCAATGTTTTAGATTTAGAACACAATGTTAATTTTGATTTGTGTAAAGTTTCTAAATGGTTTAAAGCTAATAGACTTCTTATAAACAAAAAGAAGACTAATTTTATGACATTTTGTTTAAATAGTAGGTTTGAAACTTTGAATTCATTGAGTGACATTTCCATTGATTCTATTCCTTTGAAAAAGGTGAATGCTGTAAATTTTCTTGGAGTATATATTGACTGTAATTTAAAATGGGATACTCATGTGAACAATATTATTTGTAAAGTATCTAGATGTATTGGTATCTTATTCAAACTGAAATACTATCTGTCAGATCATGCTCTGTTTTCATTATATAATGCACTTGTATTACCACATTTATCATATTGTGTCAGTGTCTGGGGTAACTGTGGCAAACTAAAAATGAACATCTTATTTAAATTACAGAAAAAAGTACTCCGTATTTGTACCAGTAGCCATTATCTTGCTCATTCCGCTCCTCTTTTTATCAAGCTCAAAACCTTGAATATATTTGATTTATATCAGTACACATCAGTGCTAGGGTTCCTTTATTTTCATAATCTTCTTCCAAATACTATTTCGAACATGTTCCCTACAAATCTCAGTATTCATAATTATAACACAAGAAATCGAACCAATTTTCATCGTTGTAAAATGATTTTTATGTATGAAGAGAAATCTCCTCGGTGTAATCTCCCGGTGATTTGGAATTCATTACCAAAATATATTCCCCTTAGCAATAACCAAAGATTATTAAAAAAAATATCTGAAAATCTATTATTTGTCCAAATACTGACATACTGATATAAAACATAACCATATTTTAGACTTTGCTGTTCCTCTGGCTTTTTTGTTTTTTTGTTTTGTTTTGTTTTTATCCACTGTTTGTTTTTGAATTTGTTTACATGTCTTTCAGTAACAGAATAAGTTGAAAAACCAAATTATAATTTATACTTTTAGGAAACTTATTTTACAAGTCCGTTTGGCCTTATTTTAGTTCCCCTTTTCTCATTTCCGACTAGTAAATTTGGTATCTTTGATACTGTTTAACTTGTATGATTGCATGTAATTTTTTATATAATGTATATTGTTGTAATGATCTTTTGTTTTTATGGATATTGAAATAAATGAACAAATGAATTAATGAGGTTCTAGAAGAAATTGAGAAGCACCAGCTAAGATCATAAAGCAGGTTGACAGGAAAAGGCTGCATGAGGCTGTAAAGGAGTGAAAGAAGTCCTGAGGCATATTGAAACAACTGATACATTTGTATCACCAAGACCAATATGCTTACACGAGCTGCAGCAGTGGTTGCCTCCAGTAACCTGGGTATTGGGTATTTCACAAGAGAACCTAAAGTGGAGAAAAGAGCCTTTTTTGAAAAGGAGAATCCTAGGAAACAAAGACAAACTAATTTGAAAAGGATTAAGCAAGTTAGAGAGGAAGGAGAAGAACCAGGGTAATAGAACAAAGGGGCTAGCTCATATCGAGAACAATTACAATGTGAAACTAGAAATGCAATCGTGTCACAACGATGTGCGTGCAATGACGCCATGTTTCTACGTGTCAAACGAAAGAGCTTCTCTCGGACTATCCAAGGCAATTTGTAAGAAGTCTGTAGCTTCTGTGCTATTGGAGATAGGTTGGGCGAAAGAAAGGCCTCAACAGTGACCTTGATGGGATGGTAGTGACTATGCCTACGAAGTTTGAAAGAAATTGGGATAGGGGAAAGAACCTAGAAAGGGCTCGCAAGCACTGCGTGCAAAAACCAATGGGATTTGGTGCATGTTCGTCATTGCAATAAAGATCGTTCTGGGGGCCAAAAGCGTGAACCCGATATGCCCCATAGACAATGCGTGTAATGCATGGGCGGAAAACGTACAGGATCTGTATTATGACCGGAGTTAAATTGTTTTTTCTCTCTCTCTTTACGTCTCTTTATGGGCCGTATTTGGTATCATTAGAAAGAGAATTTCGTTGTTGTTATTGTAAACCACTCTCTTTTTCCTATGATAATCCTATCGAAACATGTGATGTAAAATAGATTTATAGGACAAAATGGCGTCCTAAATGGCCCCCTTGACCAATTTTAAAAATCCTGCTTTAAGGTACCTTGCGTATTGACACTCGGAATGTCACTGCAAATTTTGAAAGAAAAAAATGAACGTTTAGGGGGCGAAAAACAGTCTGAAAAAATGACGTCATAGCCGATACGTGTTATAATCGGGCGGAAACTCGGCGGAATTCGTATAGTGACCTTTGTTCAAATGCGATTTACTAAAAATCTTCTGTGTGAACATATACCATACTTGGTATCATGCGAAAGGGCACTTCATTGCGGTCAGTTTGACACCATTGTCATCTGCGTGCGACGTACTGCACGCATTCAACACGCTATTACGTAATGCATGATAAATTCATCATTTTTGGCGATAACTTTGCGAAGAGGGCATTAAAATTTACTAAACTTAGCAGACAGTCGCCACGTATAAGGATACATGTGTCCGCCAAGTTTCATTGATGTAGGTATAAAGATCGCCATTTTAGAGCAAGTTGAAGTTATTTAGGAATTTTCTTGAAAATGGCGAATTTAAAGGGCAATTTTCACAAATTTGGTCAGCGATAGGGTATATAATTTTGTATATGGCTGGAAAGGGCATATCTTCAAGTATCTAAATCCAAAAAAGGGTACGGTTCTGCCAAGCCATAATGGAGATACGGCCACAGAAAGAAAGCGAATTCCCAGAACTTTAGAGGGCGCTATTTATGTTTTGCACAGCCATTGGAGCGTGAAATTTTGCATGGCTATGTGCAATTATGAGATAAAGATACTGTAAAATTTAAATACAAAACGGAATTTATATGAGAAAGTTATGGCAGTTTAAGATTATTTAGGGGTCAATTTTTCAAGAATTTGAGAGATTTTTGACGGAGTCGGTTTCAGATTTGAATTTTGAGTATGAAGATGGCATTTTGAAGGGCAGGTTATGCGTCGCAGATTAAAGAACATCTCCCAGACTATCTAGAGGAATTTGTTAGAAGGTTGTAGGATCTAGGATAGTGGAGATAGGAAGGAAGAAAGAAAGGCCTTAAAATGGACCAGAAACGGACAAAATGGACGGTTATGCATGAGTGATTTCGAGAATCGAAGAATGTAGTTACCTTGAGGAGATGTTAGAGACTATGCCTATTAAATTTGAAAGGAAAAGGACATGAGGATAGCACCTAACTGGTAATAACAAGCACTTTGTGCAAAACGAATGCGATTTCCTGACGATAAGGAAGATAAGGAAAACAAGGAGGAGAATATTAATGCAGAATGGGGCAGAATGTGAACGAAAACAAGGCAATAACGAAGGTCGTCATTGCAAAGAAAGGGACAAAAGGCTGTCATTGAGAAGATGAAGCAGTGGGCGACAGCGAAAGCAGCACAACTGAGAAGATTCGAGCAGAGAATAAGCCAATTTACCACAATAAATCAATGTATCTACCTATTATTTGCTAGTTTATCTAAACTACACTACCATCGAGAACTCTTTAAAAACGTCAAACAAGCAAATAAAAGGTAGATACATAGATTTATATAGTAAATAATAAAATCAGTTCTGATTTTTCTGATCCAGACCAAACCGCACGTTCCAGTATGACCAAAAGAGGTCGTATCAGGAGCTGGACAGAGTTACTGACAACAGCGACATAACGCTAAATCCCCGGGAGAGCTGTGACACAGTCACACAACCGAGAGGTAGAATGGCTAGCTGATATCGATGAAAGCTTTAAGGATGAGACGGTACAAGAGAATGTGGTCATTAGTGTGGAAGATGTACAAAACCTACCGAGGAAGGTAGCCAACTGGGAAGGGCCGGGCCAGATGGAGTTCAAAGATATTGGCTGAAGCACTTCCCCAATCTGCACAGACGAATTGCACAACAGCTGAACAACATACTTGAAACAGGTAGTGTGCCTGAGTGGATAAATTATGGAAGAACAATACTGTGTGCGAAGAACCCCTCCTTGGGAAAAGCTATGGATAACTTCAGGCCCATAACATGCCTTGAACTTACGTGGAAACTGTTGAGTAGAATGTTAGCTGAAAAGATATATGACCACCTTGACTCAGCACAGCTCCTACCTGAGGAACAGAAAGGTTGCCGGATAGGTTGCCAGAAAGGTTACCGAGGTACAAAGGATCAACTCCTTATTGACAAAATGGTATTGCGGAACTGCAAAAGAAGAACGAAAAAATTGGCAATGGCCTGGATACCGGTAGACTAGTGCAAGGCGTATGATATGGTGGCACATTCCTGGATTCTTGAGATACTAATAGATTGGTGGGAATAGCTCCTAGAATTAAGCGCCTCATCCTAACTGAAAACGAAACTGACATCTAACAGATGTACCCTAGGAGAGATTAGAATTCGGCGAGGTTCTTTCAAGGGGGACAGCTTGTCACCACTGCTATTTGTCATCTGCTTGATACCTTTGTCGATAGTCCAACAAAGATCCAATGGAAAATATCGCTTAGGCAATGAGCCAGAGACTCTCAATCACTTGATGTTCATGGATGACCTAAAGTTCTACGGGAAGGATGAAAGAAAAGTGGTTTCCCTAGTGAACACAGTCCATATGTTCAGTGATGACATTGGAATGGAGTTTGGACTCATGAAGTGTGGTATTCTCATACTAAAGACAGGGAAAGTTGAGAAGAATGAGGGAATCATCTTGCCTGATGGACGGAAGATAAAATCAGTGGAAGCAGATGGCTACAAATTTCTTGGTGTTCTGGAATATGAGACCTATTACATGGACGTATCAAGGAAGTCTTAAGAGTTGGAAGGCTAAGCCGTTTCATGATCAGTTGATGCGCCAGACAGACCAGGTAAAGGATGATAGGTCATGGGACTTGAAAAAGAAGGGAGACCTAAAGAGACAGGTCTCATCACGGCAGCTCAAGATCAGGCACTGAGGACAAATGCATTCAAGGCGAAAGTTGAGAAACAAGATGTGTGGATCAGTCAATGTAGTAAAATAGCGCAAGTTGAGTACCCCCAATGACACAACAATGTAGCCAGAATCATATACTGGATCACTGTCAACAATGGACTTGAAGCTGCAGACAAATGGTATGATCATAAGCCAAAGTCGTAGAAAATGCTGACATAAAATTGCCCTGTGGTGGTTGGTGCATTAGACATGATCACAAGCAATCTTCCTAAACATCTGAATAAGATTGGGGTTACCACAAAGATAGAACTTCTAGGCAAGGAAGTTTAACATTTTCGTATATATAATTATGTATTTTTGCATATTTTATGAGGTACGACCGTTCACCTTTGACCTACATACTCAGAAATCGAACTTGCGCTGTGTTTTGATACCATGCACCTTTCACATCAAATTTCATTAAAATCCGCCAAACGTTACTAAAGTAAGTGAACGGAAACTAGATATCGTATTTGCTTCTAAAAATCGTACGATATACGACTACATCGTACTGGTTGGCAGGTTTGTTATTTGTCATCAAATTTTATTATAATTTATATCTTATGGACAATGATATCGGGATTGATCATAAGTTAAGAAAACAAACAAACAAAATGAACAAACAACACAAAAAAAACAAAACATATGATACACTAACCTGCTTCTTCAGGATTCAGGCCTCTGCTGTGTGGTTCAAAACTTTCTTGATCCTGTACGCAAAATAAATCAGTATCAAGACTGTTATCATGCAGCTTGCACTAGCCACATCACAATTATCAACTAGAACTGCTTTTTTAAGTAGTTGATGAGATGATCCCACTACTTATTTGTTTCAATTTATTGTTTAATTGCATGATTGACTATGATTGACAGACTAGATGTAAACAAACAGCTAATACTTCAATGGCTAACAAGGAGTTAAATGTAAACTTGTGTTGCACTAATCAAAATAATCAAAATATATGATTATGAATGAAACGCACATGCAAAGGAAACAGCGACCTTAATATACTGTAGTGCATTGTAGTCTCAGACAGCCCATATAATTATCATTCTTTACTTACTACTCAGGTATATTGCAATCAAATTCATTGAGCACAATTTCCGACATAATTTATTTGTTTGGATGATCATCATAAATATATTTTTTTTCTTTTCTGGCTGAATTCCGCTTCTCTATCATAATCAAAACTCACTACTACATTTATTTTAATAGAGATTTTTATTTGGATTAAAGTATGATAGTCATTTCTTTCTCTCTTACTGGTTTACCTCAAATCAGAAAAACAAAACCTGTGTGGAGATGATAATTACCTGTGGTGGGGTCACGATCAGCCTCTTTGCTATTTCATCTGCAAGAGCTTTTTGGTATTCATCCTCTGTAAAAGAAAATCATCATATATCATATTCTTTTATTGTATCATGTATTACATTGTAATATAAGATTGTATGACTCCAGAATAATTTAAATTATATGATTTTAGTGAACAATTTGATGTGCGATCCTGCCTTTACAGGAAGTTAAAAATTACCAGATAGCTAGGAATATGATGTGATGTGATGTGATGTGATGTAACTTCTTCAGTTGTTCTAATACACATCTTGACTAAAATATAATTTTCTTCAAAACTTATGGCTGAAAAGGATATGTTTTTGGTTAATTTTAACAACATGCTATCCATATTAAGAATAACAAGACATACTATATGAGACTGCATCTCCTATATGCCTTCTTCCTTTTGAGTACAGACCTCTTTACAGAGTATTATCGTACTATACTGGGGGTGTGTGCAGGTGGACCACTACACCGGGGTTTCCCCCTACTCTTATACAAATAGTGCAGTGGGTTCTTAACGTGCAAAGGTAGTGACTCTTCTCTACAAGGGGCCTCCATTTAACGTCCTATCTGAGGGACGGAGTGTTTTCCACTTGACATAACCTGCGTCTATAAACAAGGGAAGGGGCACGTTAACACACAACGCAGGCTTCAGTCATCCGCCTGGGAAGGAGTCGAACCCGGGATCTTTGGGTCGACAGTCGGACGCTTTACCGACTGAGCCAACTCGCCTCCTTCGCCCTAAATTCAGATTACATAACGGATGGAATTATTTGTAAAAAATGTAAACAAAACGCCCAACTCTGTGGTTCTTGAGATATCGCAATATCATGCAAGCCTAAAACCTGGAATTTCAGAAATTAACCTCTGTGACCTTTGATCTTTCACGTATTATCCCCAAATCTGATTGTCTTTCTATGGAAATAAATATTATTACCAAGTTTGAGCCCAATATCTCTTGTGGTTCCAGAAATCTTGCAGTAACAAGGCTAATAGCTGGTATGTCATGAATTGACATCCGTGATCTTTGACCTAGTTACTCCAAAATTTTATCAGAATGTCTTCTTTTGCTGATACATACGATCACTAAGATTGAGCCTCATATCTCAAGTGTTTCTTGAGATATCATGAAAACATTTATTCTGTGGCCATTTGACAGCTTTTTTAGTTTGTTGTCAATTCGATGGTGCTGATTCAAAAAAAGATCTGTGCCGCAGTGAGAACCTTAAGGATTTTTCAGAAAATACCAGAATCTAATATGGCCGCTTTCCTGGAGTTCCAAAACTTCTGTCTGGGAAGAAATTCCCAAATAATTTCAGGGCACTTCGATATGTCATTGAGGAGATATTGAAATCAGTACTGGAAGACCACCAATTCACTGACTTCGACGAGTTGATTGAAGTAGCAAGCGGGCAATGCAGTCAAACTACTAAATTGTGGATGAACTGTCTTGTAAAGCCCAGGATCATCTGTATGACTTTTTTAGATCTGAAAGGGGGGGGGGGGGGGTGACTGGTCTCTCCATCTGCAAGCTGCTGAGGAAATATTTCTCTATTTCTTCGCTTCAGGGCATACCAATTATGCACGCTTTGGGCTGTATTATCTCCGTTCCATGCAATGTCTAGCTACCATCAGCATTACTCAAGCAGTTCTCAGATAGAGAACATGTCATGCACCATCAGGATGGCATATTTGGAAAGGCATCTGGTCCAATATGTACATTGAAACGATGAGTGCTATGGAAAGGGACCTTCTGGCATCATCGCATCCACTTTGAATTAGTCTACCCTTGCTATCTGGGCTTTGTCTCAGCCTCTTTGGACAACTGAAGAATGATTTGGAAGCCATGCAAGAAGGGGAAGATCAGAAAGTTGTCACTTGTCACAAAGATGAGAGTCTCAAAAGAATCAAATCAGATGCAGCTGACAGAAAGAGAATTCGCAAGGCACTATCGACTTGTATAGATGTATTTGACAGTGAGAGGCACCCTCCTTCAAGCCTGGTGAACATACACTGGACAAGTTGTGGATGATCCAGCAGTAAATGCTGATGATCCAATCAAGATTGGATCCGATCAGATGAATGAGTACATAAGAAAGTTGCTGAAGGGGTTCCATGACACAATTAAGAAGAAAGTCAAAGAATTGGCAAAAGCTTCTGATATGTCGTCAAGAGGTGAGGTATCTATAGTTGCCAATACAGGGATGCCCGGGTAATCAAGATCATTGCTACATCAAGGGAAACGATTTCAACCAAAACCTTATTCTCTTATGATTTGGCTCCCTATCCACCTGCCCTGTTCGACAAGAATAGTGATGCACATTCCACAAGTAAGTCTGTCTTGAATTGAAGGATCAAAGGTGAGTGAAGTCAACGAAATGCAGAGGTGCCAGATGTTATGATTCTGGATGAATGTGCTCTTCTTTGGACCATTCCTTGGCCTGCTTCTCCAGCAAAGGTGTGTACTTTTGTAGATGTTGCTGTAGCAATGTTCATGAAATATGCAGATAGATGTCCAATTATTCATGTGGTTTTTGACAGATACTACAAGAGCGGCATCAGGTCTGTTTTCCAAACAGCTGAAGAGTGAGTATCCACTGCAAAAACAGAACGTCATCCTAAATGTAACTGCAAACAAGCAACAATAAGTTGATCGTAGATCAGTTGTGTTCCATGCAAGCACAAGAGGGCAAACAATTGATCGTAAATGGACCCGATCCGCATCCAATTGTTGTTGGTGTTGGGGCACTTGAAGAAGAGGTAGATGTAATAATGGCCTACCACATGATAAAGGAGGCCAAGAATGGTCACTCACCTATCAAAGTTGTGTGCGATGACACAGATACTATGTTCATTCTTCCACACTATTTACATTTCCAAACTAATGGCATACCCCACACAACAAAGGTGGTAATGGAATCAACACCTCGCACTCGAGCAGGCATAAATATCAATGAGGTTATCAAGAAACACAAGAAAATCATCCCCAATCTACTTGGAGCCCATGAAATGACTGGATGTGACACCCTTTCGTGTTTATATGGAGTAGAAAAGGCGTCTACACTGAAGAATTAGGAGCCCTATAGCTATCCTGATTCTCTACTCCTTTGGAATACTGAAACCCCTCTCGATGAAGTAATAGAATCCTGCTTGACATACGTGGCATCCCTGGAGGAGAAGTACCAAATGATTCTCTTGACACAATGCGAAGGATCATTTTGGCAAGGAAGGCTGGAGGCAAATGCCTACTCCCTCCCAAATAGATGAGTCTTCCACCAACTATGGCTGCTTTTCGGCCACATTACCAGCATGCCCATTATCACGGGGCGTTGTTTGGGGCTGCTGGCAAGCCAGTACCTCCAGCCCTAGACCCATTGAAGAATGGATGGAGAGAAGGAATTTTTCTACGATTCAACCTGTATATCAAAAATGATCAGCCAGTCGCACCGGGTCCTTAACATCATTAAGTGTGGGTGTAGGAGTGACTGCAGAACAGCCGAGTGCAGCTGCACGGTATCTTCAGGGGCACGCTCGGAATTCTGCCAATGTTTAAAGGGCGATGTCCAATGCCTAAATCCAATGGCAATGAATAAGACATCAGAAGAAAGCAAGGCTCAAAATACATGGGGGGCGATTCGCCCCTGTGACCGACACAATTGCCTCTGTCAGAGTGCTCACGGGGGCGATAGCAAAATTACAAATCGCCCCTGTGTAATTATAAAACAAGTCAACGCAAAGCGTAGTATCCCCTCGCAGGGTACAAATGACCTATATACATCAGAACAAGTTACTAGGCAAGGAAGTTAACCACAATTTCACAAATATAATTAGATGTTTTTTCATACTTAATTAACTATGACCTTTCACCTTTGACCTACATACTCAGAAATCGAACTTTGGCTGTTCATGTATTTTGTTACCATGTACCTTCGTATTAAATTTTATTAAAATTCTTCAGACATTGCTCAAGTTATCAAATGGAAACCAGATTCGCATATTTATTGAGCTATGACCTTTGACCTACATACTCAGAAATTGAACTTAGGCTGTGTTTTGATACCATGAACCTTCATATCAAATTTCATTAAAAATCCATCAAACAATACTAAAGTTATGTATCGGAAACCAGATTCGCATATTTAATGAGCTATGACCTTTGACCTACATACTCAGAAATTGAACTTAGGCTGTGTTTTGATACCATGAACCTTCATATCAAATTTCATTTAAATTCGTCAACAATTTCTAAAGTTATCAATCGGAAACCAGATTCGCATATTTAATGAGCTATGACCTTTGACCTACATACTCAGAAATAGATCTTAGGCTGTGTTTTGATACCATGTACCTTCATATCAAATTTAATTAAAATTCGTCAAACATTACTCAAGTTATCGAGTGGAAACCAGATTCGCATATTTAATGAGCTATGACCTTTGACCTCCATACTCTGAAATCGAACTTAGGCTGTGTTTTGATACCATGAACCTTCATATTAAATTTCATTTAAATTCGTCAACAATTTCTAAAGTTATCAATCGGAAACCAGATGTGTATATTTTCGCATATTTAATGACCTTTGACCTTTGACCTACGTACTCCAAAATCAAACTTAGCTTACATTTTGATACCATGTACCTTCATATCAAATTTTATTAAAATCTGTCAAATGTTACTGAAGTTATCGATGGGAAACCAAATTTGTTACGGACGGTCGCACGCACGCACGGAAGGACGGACGGCAGGGTTTCTATATCCCCTCCGACTTCGTCGGCGAGGGGATAATAAAGACGATCTTTTCTGTTATAACTTTCACACAATATTGAGTTTCAACTTTCAAACCTTAAACCAATGAAATGGAACTATGGAAGCTATATTTTAATAGCGTGCAGGATTTCTTGCTTGAATTTGTTGATGTCTAGAGGCTGCCATATTGTAAAGATTAACACATTTTCGCCGCAAGATTACGCTATATCTCCTATCTCCACATCTCTATGGGTATTACAGATACAAACAACAGAAGCTCGTAATGCACTGCGGCCGTCAGCAGTGGCTATACTAGCTGCATTTTCTATTCTGCCATTTCTCTCTTTTCTTGCTTTATTTTCTGTTGTCTTATATATTCTTTTTTAATTATTAATATTTATGTATAATCTGTCAGTCATCAGTGCTCACTATTCTTTATCGTATAAACAAGTTTTCAAATTACAGATTTATAATTGTATTATTATTCTGCCACTTTTTGGTAATCTATGTATTATATGTTTTTTGAAGTAGATATATTTACATGTTACAAAAATTATGTTTTTTTCATTATTTTGAGGGATCCACATTTTACAAGCTCTGCTTTTCAGTGGATCCCTCCATTTCCACAGGTTTATATATATATTTTTTAAATTCAAAAACCCATTATACTGGATAATTATGTTTACTTTCTATTTCACAACTTTAAAGCATGTAAAATGTATTATATTATTGAATGTTGAATTGTATATCTGATTTCTTGTCATAATAACTGTTCTGTTGGAAATGAAAAATAAAACTGAAAACTGGAATCTGAATGGACATGAAAACAAAAACAAAACTTGTTAAACTTGTTAAATGGCAAAGAATAAGCGTTTTCTTGATTTGGCGGCCATTTTGAATTTTTCGTATTTTACAAGAAATGATCAAGGTTTCGCATCTAGATTTCGCGTCTGGCACTCATCGGATTTGGAATCAGCACCCTCTAATTGACAAGAAACCATCAAAAAACATTGTATAACAAAACAAGGTTCCTTGCTCTCTAGCCTGTACTAATATCAAAAATTCAAAAACTTAATCTTAGGTTAAGTTTGTGACGCCGTCACCGCCGCCGCCACCGGAAAAGCGGCGCCTATGTCTCGCTTTTTGCTATGCAGCAAGCGAGACAAAAATGACATTAATAAGAACAATAATAATAAAAAAACATTTATAAACCACAGCCACTATGTGCTAAGGGGAGCCTTCCAAAGTTGCGACTGTGCCCGAACGCGTCGGGGCGCCATGAATAGAAAGGTTGCGCCTCAAGAAACGCAAAGGGGCGCAAAGGGGCGCAAAGGGGCGTGACAGTTACCCTCACCTGATTCTTGCATATGAATAGAAACTGTCTATTGTTGGTATAAACCCGCTCTATTCTTCTTGCGCCCTTTTGCGCCGTACCAGACGATGGAAGATTATCTCTCCCGCCATTGTTCTCGCTCGTGATGCGCGATGCACAACGGTACAGCTTAAACTTGCTATACAGAAAGTATTTGTCAGCCAAAGCCTGCCTTTCCCTCTTCCTGTTCTCGTACTAATAAACATCCCATTGTTTGTAAAAACTTGATGTATTCTTCTCGCTTTGCGATCTATTCTTCTCGCGCCGTTTTGCGTCGCAACGGGCGGGGGTATTATCTTTCCTATTATTGTGGAAGCTTTGCGATGTACATTGCTACAGCACAGCCTGAACTTGTCTAGTGGGAGCGTTTTTGTTTTGGGGGGCAATCAACACACTCGTTCATCTTGATCAGAATAAATTATGATATTTTTTTTCTGTTGTTGGTTTAATACGCCTCCTTTTAAAATTTGTGACGACTGTATGGAATGTGAAATAAAGATGACTATGTACGATGAATGGTTGTTTAATTGCGAGCTTGATTGTCCCCAACAAGAAAAAGTAAAAGAAAAATGAGTGAATGAATACATGTATGCGGTTATAGTCGGAAAACTGATGACTGTTTGGGACGGTTGTGTATGTTTGTAATTCGAATGATTATCAACATATTTGTATAATTTCCACGTCGCGATATTATCCTAGCGTCGTAATGGACAAAGGAATTATCATTCTCTCCCGTCATTATTCACGCTACTTGTAGCACATTGCCACAGCCTGAGCTTGGAAGCACTTATATTTTGTCAGTCAAATCCTTTTTTTTTCTTCTCCTCTCTTGACTTGGTTCTAATAAACAACCCATATCGTATTAAAATAAAAATGTATTCTTTTTGCGTCGTGTCTTTTCTTCTCATGCCGTTCTTTGCAATAGTCAGACGGGAGAGTTTGACATTGTTTTGGTAATCAATGAACTCACGGTGCGTCATGATCAGTAAAGGAAATCTTTATAAAATGCATTATAACAATACTAATGGTAATAATAACAATAATTCTAAAGTGACTTTTTTAAACACTCTTCCATACCCTCCCCCAAGTTAGTATAGATATGAATCGACGAAAATCTGAACGGATGTATTTTTTGATATTTCAGCTGTTTCTGAACCGTTTTTGATCAAGTTACGTTAATTCTATCATTAACAAAAATTGTATACTCTTTCTAATTTGACAAATTTTCGCAAAAAAAGTATAGTAAAATTGGCCGCGTATAATCGGCGTTGCAATCTGTATACAAGTTCATGTCATATCCAGTGGCGTACGCAGGATTTTCCTATAATAAATATAAGGTATGATGTGTACATCACAAGGGATAATTATGTTATAATAATTCATCTCAAGGAAGAGATGTTGTCGGCGTACACGGTACAAGCAAATGAAGGAATAGAAACATTATTAAACAAAAATGAAGATGGAAAACGACATTGCCAGATAGACAGAGAGACAGACAGGGAGAGGGAAAGAGAGAGAGAGAGAGAGAGAGAGGTGGCGGGAGAGATAGAAAATTGGACGTCACGGTAGTCCGTACTGTATTTATTTATATGATATTTGTCTCTCCGATCACCCCCCCCCCCCCAGCTCCGATTTTGTTTCCCCTTTAGTTTGTCCTTTTTTATATATAGATATCTTTTCGCTGAAGACTAATGTCCGACGCATAACAGTATTGTCAATATAGCATAATAAACATTTTTTATATCAATTTGATGCAACAGAGATTTTCATTCAAAAGTTTTACTTTGTATAATTATTGTACATTAATATTCTTCGTATTTCGACATTATCAGACGTTCGTTTTCTATTTCGCTCCCTATAATAAACAAACGGTATAATAAATTGTGTACATCATTATTATGTTATAATAATTTATCTCAAAGAAGGAATTGTGCCGGCAAACAAGCAAATGGCGGAACAACATTGGCAGAAAGATGGAGAGACAGACAGACAGAGAAAACGACCGAGCGAGAGAGAGAGAGAGTGTGTGAATGGGAGACACACACATGCACACACATAGAAAGAGAGAAAAAACAATCATCTTGCATGATTGTTGCCTTTGAATGATTGTTTCAGATAGGGTAAAGTCTGGCTTTACGTAATATGATTTTTATTTATGAGTATGTCGGAACGTGGTCCCATTAAAAAATTTAAAAAAACAGCAACGACAACTGCAAGAATAACAAGACCCTTCCCGCCCCCCAAAACAACAAAAACAGGGTTATAGATACCCTTACCTCACTTCCGCTCTTTGGAGTTTATAACCACGACAACGACCTGTACCCTCCGCAACGTTCATTGTTCCTCTTACGTAACTTTAATAGCTGTGGGATCATGGGCCAAAGACATAGCTCAGTTTCGCATATTCTATGTAGGTCCAAAATACTCCCAGCATTTTTGTGTCGTTCTTATGTACTTTGTCAATACATATATTTACAAACTATAATTGTCAAAATTTGAAAATATATTCATACACATTGATATTTATATAGCACCTTGACATAAACCATGATCAAAGCGCTTTACATTAGTAAATAAAACAGACTAATTATTTTGCTCTCCAAGCAATACTTACAAACTATTTCGTTTTCCCTATATCATCTGTTTAGAGAGCGAGAGAGAGAGAGAGAGAGAGACAGAGAGAGAAAGATTGACAGATAGAGAGAGAGATGTATAGATAGAGAGAGAGAGAAAGTTGAGTGCATCCGTAGTCTGTACTGTATTTATTTATTATTATGCTATTGTGTCACTCCTTTCACCCCCCCCCCCCCCCGGCCCCGCCCCCGTTCTGGATTCTTCTTTAGTTTAATTTTATCACGTTTATATCTTTTCGCTAAAGTATAATGTCCGAGATATATTATAACCGTCAATGTAGGCTGATAAACTATTTTATATTAATTTGATGCAACAGAGATTTACATACAAATCTTTTACTTTTTATAAATTGTGTATTTTAAAATATGTATTTCTAAATAAAAAGAGATGAAGAAGAAGAGGGAATACTATATGTTTAATGGACAAATAAATAGATCTAAACGCAACGATATATTCACAAATCTGAGCGCAGCCCTCTTCGAACGCATTTTCTGCAAATCATGTTATCATGCCGTAGTGCCCAATGCTTGTGAGTGCATGACGAGCCCATTCAATTACAACAGCGCTGTTGACGCGTCTACTTCTTTTAACGTGCAAATGTAAACGTTTTCAGAATTCTTGACAAATTGCGCAAAAAGGAGTCCGAATACGTGTTTAATAATAAATACTTCATTATATAGGATGTCATTAATAATTATGAAAAACCTCCCATAATTATGTAAAGCTATAGAATAACTAACATCGATAAGAATAGAACAAGTTCAATACTATATGTTTAATGGACAAATAAATAGATCTAAACGCAACGATATATTCACAAATCTGAGCGCAGCCCTCTTCGAACGCATTTTCTGCAAATCAGCAATGACAATGGAAAAACGCCCTTTCGAAGGGGTCAAGTAAATTTGTGAGATAATATGCCCACTGATAAGATAATGTGAGAAAATCCAAGTTAAAGGTAAAGACCAGTATTGGTAACGCCCCAATTTCAAAAAATGAAATGGAAGCTCTCATTACCAATCATGTGAAAGAATATGTTTTGACTAATACATGATGATAACAAATTTGCCGGGAAACCGCCTACTAATTCATATATTTGGTAAATTTGTTTCTCTCATGGACTGTGAGAGATATAGGGTAGTCCCATATACATCTTTCTGTGTATAGTGCTTCTAACTTTACGAAGAATGGGCAAAATTTCTTATCATTTTGATGATTCCAGAACCTTGCAGATGCTAGATGCTAGATGATCAACCTTTTCTGATCGATTCCACAACGTTTCTTTCACAATGCAATCGCATGACCATTACTGGTCTTTACTTTTAAAGGGAATTAGTAACTTTGTTGACAATTGCAAAAAGTGATGGGTGATTAATAAAATATGTATTGGTATGATCCGATATGTCCACAAAGTAATGTTACTAAATCCCTTTCATAGGATGTAATTTGGCCTAGTAATAAAGTGAAAATGCAAAATGAGCTAACACTTAACATTGATTTTGTACACGGTTATGACTATCCAGTACATAGTGTGACCTCCAAACACTAAGCGTAAACATCTTTATTTTACTTCCACAAATGATTGTTTACAATAGTATATTACGAGTATGGTGATTATGTATGTGTGTGTGGGTAGGGGTGCAGGGTGCTTTTGTGATTAAAGGTACTAGCCGCCTATGAGCGGAACAATGGGCGCAACAACTATTAGCTGCTCAAAGAGCCGTCTTTTGTCATTGTTTTATAATAACAAAGTGATTGTAAAAGTTACATGTATTACATGTAACTTATATCCGTAGGCGATATAACACCCAATGTGAACATGACGTGTTCCTCGTTAACACAGTTTAATGAGGATAAAAGTAATAGATTTGTACACAGTCGTATTTATTTGTATTCAGTTGTACATATTAACATTGTTTAATACATTTGCATATCTTGTTTTCATTTGTTTCAATTATTTGTCTAGAGTGACCGCCATTATTTCGATGCAACAGAGATTTACATTCAATTTTTTTTTTTACTTTTTATAAGTATTGTACAGTAATATTCTTCTCATTTCGACATTATCAGCCGCTCTTTCTTTATTTCGTTCCCTAGTACTAAACAAAACCTTGCCGATAATTATTGTGTTTAGATCTCCGTCGGGGCAACAAAACCTTGCCGATAATTTTTGTTTTTAGATATCCGTCGGGACAACAAAACCTTGCCGATAATTATTGTTTTTAGATCAGAACGTTTAATCTTTGATGAATTTGTATTAGGCCAGTTTCTAATTAATAAAAGCGATCATAAAAATGGCCGCTGGTTACATTATTTTTACCCGACGTCCAGCGAGTCGGGCTTATTTTGCAAGATGGCAGCTGGCATTTATGTATTTTGTTTTCTTTTTATTCAAAAAAAGATAATTTTAACAGTTCGTTTTTCATGTTTTTTCATATTAAAAAAAAAAAAGGAAAATGAAAATAGATACTGAAGTACTGAGCAGTTTCTCAGCACCCACACGCAATACCCACTTCTATGCGCTCCGCCGCCGACCTCCGAACACTGGAGGTAGGGGAATTAAGTACAACACTTAAGTTCTAGTACACACACACACAGATAAATGCAGTTAATCTGGCACACTCGACCCTTTTGTGATTAAAGGCATTGCAGTCAAGGTGATTACATAATAGCTAATTGTCCCTCGCTAGTTAAGAGGATTAGAGATAATTGGATTTACTTGGAGAAGAGGCAAAGGAAAGGACTCAATCCTCAAATTCACCCTGTGAAAGTGATGTCCTGAAACCCGAGTAAGCAGGGACTTAGTAGGGTAAAGGGAAGACGGGACGTTTGCGTCATGGGTACACGGTACAAGAAATGGAGGAATAGAAAACATTATACAAAAAAAAAATTGATGCAACAGAGATTTACATACAAATCTTTTACTTTTACTTAAATTGTGTATTTTTCTCATAAAATTGAGTATCTAAATAAAAAGAGATGAAGACGAAGAAGAGGGAGAAGAAGAAGAAGAAGAAGAAGAAGAAGAAGAAGAAGAAAAAGAAGAAGGGGGAATAAGAGTGAGAAGAAAAAATGCGGAGGAAGAAGAAGAACGAAATAAGAAAGAGAGACAGGGAGAGAAAGACAGACGGACAAACAGAGAGAAAGAGAGAGAGAGAGAAAGAAAGTTGGGCGCATCGGTATATAGCGATATTGCGATGATTAAGAGAACCTACGTTTCTATTTTTTAAATCAATCTTGCATGTGAAAGAACAGATTGATGATATTATGACCTATATTGATCTGATGACAGAACGCTTTTCAATATTTCAGTATTTCTCCCTGATTGTTCGACCAACATTACATTGCTATTGTCCACCTGAGTTTGTATAGGCTTTTCTACCCTCGGCGCAAAGGGATTGCGGAAAATTTCAACACTATTTGTGTTTCTTGATGACCCAGTAGAACAAGAAGAATAAGGGCTAGCCCCCCCCCCCCCCCAAAAAAAAAACTATTTCGTTTTCCCTATATCATCTGTTTAGAGAGTGAGAGAGAGAGAGAGACAGAGAGAGAAAGACAGACAGATAGACAGAGAGATGTATAT
The DNA here is from genome assembly GCA_035222895.1 of Strongylocentrotus droebachiensis. Classification (NCBI taxonomy): domain Eukaryota; kingdom Metazoa; phylum Echinodermata; class Echinoidea; order Camarodonta; family Strongylocentrotidae; genus Strongylocentrotus; species Strongylocentrotus droebachiensis. Next base: position 182,586 of record JAVYIG010003053.1, read on the forward strand.
ATATATAGATAGAGAGAGAGAGAAAGTTGAGTGCATCGTATAGTCTGTACTGTATTTATTTATTATTATGCTATTCATATGGAAAACTTTGGGGCGAATTCGTTCATAAAATGGATTGCTCACCGGCTCGGTCAACTCTGCACAGAGCTTCGCACCAAGTCCCGCAGTGTGCACTGGCGCGTAACACAGATCGCTGGGTGCGTCCATTATGACAAAATAGGGAGAATGGGTCTTGTTCATAACATGAACATAAAACAAGGACGGGTAAGAAATGGTATGGAATTTCACGTGTTGTAGCTCACGGTGCGATGCGTGCGGAGCAGATGAACGAAAGTTTTTCATATGGTGTCTCTCCTTTCACCCCCACCCCCCCCCCCCCCGGCCCCCGCCCCCGTTTTGGATTCTTCTTTAGTTTCATTTTATCACGTTTATATCTTTTCGCTAAAGTATAATGTCCGACATACATTATAACCGTCAATGTAGGCTGATAAACTATTTCATATTAATTTGATGCAACAGAGATTTACATACAAATCTTTTACTTTTTATAAATTGTGTATTTTAAAATACGTATTTCTAAATAAAAAGAGATGAAGAAGGAGAAGAGGGAGAAGAAGAAGAAGAAGAAGAAGAAGAAGAAGAAGAAGAAGAAAAAGAAGAAGGGGGAATAAGAGTGAGAATAAAAAAGAAAAAATGCGGAGAAAGAAGAAGAACGAAATAAGAAAGAGAGACAGGGAGGGAAAGACAGACAGACAGACAGAGAGAGAGAGAAAGTTGGGCGCATCGGTATATAGTTTGTACTGTATTTATTTATTATTATGCTATTTTGTCTCTCCTTTAATCAAACTAACATTCCGTAATATCTTTAATTTGCAGATGTTTGTTTGTTTCGTATGACATATTTATAAACGCCCTATAATCATATTTCAAGAAGAATCTTACAATGCATTTGATTATAAGTATCATTTTTAAATCACGGGTTTTGAAATACAATAGCTGATATTGCGATGATTTAGAGAACCTACGTTTCTATTTTTTAAATCGATCTTGCATGTGAAAGAACAGATTGATGATATTATGACCTATTTTGATCTGATGACAGAACGCTTTTCAATATTTCAGTATTTCTCCCTGATTGTTCGACCAACATTACATTAATGCTATTGTCCAGCTGAGTTTGAATAGGCTTTTCTACCCTCGGCGCTAAAGGGATTGCGGAAAACTTCAACACTATTTGTGTTTCTTGATGACCCAGTAGAACAAGAAATAAGGGCTAGCCCCCCCCCCACAAAACAAAAACAAAATGGCCCAAAATAACGCAATTATTATAAATTCCGTCTTCTACTTGATACCAACACATGGATCCTTATTTAAACAGCGAGACAGTTCTGTAACAATGTTACGAGAATCAATTCAACGAATTGTCATGGCCTGTATTTGTTCTAGAACGCACTTCGCTTTTTCGATACCACGTGGCCCCAATTCAGCACAATACATACGTATTTTAATTCTTCACAACAATGACCTAGATCTAAAACTGGCCGCGGTTGCAACCCCTCAACCCCCCCCCCCCCCCCCCCCCCTTCTTCGCAAAGAAATATTCGATAAAGTTTCTTTGGAGCAGAATGATAAACTAATTCTTCCTTTGTAATGCATGCTCTATTCTTACGATTTAGGTATAATTTACTTTGTTGATTTGCAATTGGTAATATCCCTGGGAGTTTTGCGATATGCCCGATCATTTTCAACATCACGGATTTTGAAAAAAGTTCTCTAATATTACGAAGATTTAAAGGACCTGTATTAAAATAACAGGTTGATGATATAATTATGATTTATAATGATCATACGACAGGATCGTTTACAAGATACAACAAAAATTAAAGAAAACAAAACAAGAAAACCGAAACATGCGATAACATCGCTATAAAAAGGAAATATACACACATTTAATGTTATATGAAACAAATCAAATGTCAAAACATGCATGAGAAAACAATGTCAGAGAGAGTAGGGTAAGTTAAAAAAAAAAAAAATCTTTTTCGTGAACAAATCTATTTGTATTAAAATTGAGATATTTAACACAATCATGAACAGAACAGGAGGAGATGAAATAATGATCAATCATGCAAACGTTAACGCCTACAGAACTCCGCTGTGGAGAGGGAAATAAAATCAGAACAAACATTGTAACCAATGTCATGTACGTAAAATAATATTAGAACAAATCAGTAGCAAGAGTCAAATCTCGCAAGACGAGAGGGACACACAAGCGGGCATTATACATGAATAACTAATGCGCCGGACCGGGCGCAAAAGGGCGCAAAAGCTTTTCAAGGTTTAAGCTCCCATTCACAAATGTCAAGTGCTTCACCGGGACACGCCTCGGTGGGCTTATCTCGTAACAAAGAGACTCCAAACAATAGCCAGATTTTAATGAGCTGGAAACCAACTGGAGTCCTCTCGTAGCCGACGCCAAAAGGCGCAAATGGGCGCCAAAAGGCGCCTCCTTTGTTCTCATATCCTGCTCTGCGCCCCGACGCGTTCGGGCACAGTCGCAACTTTGGAAGGCTCCCCTAACAAATTGTAACATTAAAGGAAACCAAAACCTTCATACTAAGTTACTTTTATTGTAAAGTTTAAGATATTTGAAAAATATCAGTGAAAATTTGAACAAAATCGGGCAAGGAATAAGGAAGTAAGAGCTTTTTGAAATGACTAGTCACTAGAGGGCGGTATTTAATTTGATGACATCATCTGTGAACAACTCTCCATGCCTTTTGTACATCAAATTTCATGTTTTTCCTTCTTTCTTGTGATTGAGATAATGTACTCCCCTGAAAGCAAGATATAGAATGAAAAATGATATTCTACTTCACATGTTATGAAGTCGGATCAAGAACACAAATAATTACGAAGAAAAAAAAAAATTGTGAAATTTTATGTACAAAATGCATGGAGAGTTGTTCACAGATGATGTCATCAAATTGAATACCGCCCTCTAGTGACTAGTCATTTCAAAAAGCTCTTACTTTCTTATTCCTTGCCCGATTTTGTTCAAATTTTCACTGATTTTATTCAAATCTTTTAAACTTTACAATGAAAGTGACTTAGTATGAAGGTTTTGGTTTCCTTTAAGATACCGTAGTAAAATGAAAAGATACGCTTTTAAGTTTAGATTTTTTTTTAAAGTGTTTTCCATCCTCATTTGTCACCAACAGATTGAAAAATTCATAATGTCAGAATTAATGATATACTTATACAGAGAATTTCATTTTCTTATATTAAAGGCAAAATCTTTGTTCAAGTTCTACTTACCTTCATTGCCATGTCCTTTCTTGTGAATTGACCACATTTTCTCGCCAGCCTTTGCAACCTCGATGCAAATTTCACGTGCGCTTGTTGTTTCTACACCGTCCGTTATTGGTTCATTTTCATCAAATCTGAAGCAAATAATAAATTAGAATAATAATAATAATAATAGTATAACAATAATATTAATGATAAATGATATGATATAAATGCACTTATATTCCGAAGCACAAAAGTATAATGCACGTATGCAAAGTATTCAAATCATTCAACAAGCTGAATTGGGTAAAATCAGACAAATCTGAGTACAATTAACAAAATCTGATAAATGAATGATAAACGTTTTGAAGTTGAAATCACTGAATGTGAATCTTAAATTGGTGAATTAGTGAATTCAATTGGGAAATAATTTGTGACATTTTTGTGGATGAAGTACACTCCCATATATTGCCACATAAAAATATCATGAATTTCATTTCTATCCATAGCACCTTGTCCCATGGGGTTGTACTCCAAGTAAAGAAGGAGAGAGAGAGAGATCCTATCCAATATACATGTACATCTCTACTATTCTGATCTTTTTCAAATTATGTGCTTTATTTTCTTGGTACTGCTTATAATCATTTGCACCTTTATATCTGTAACTTTGATAATGTATTTCGTTTGTATCCAGGAACAATTATCATCCACCGGTATATTAGATATGAATATATCAATGTTTATTACCGTTTATGGTACCTCATAAATTAAATTTCATTTTTTATTATGTGTATACAGGGTTTATTGTCATGAAACATGTTGTCTAGTAAACCATTATTTAATTGAATCGAATTTCATATTGGCAAATTATATCACATTTATTTTGTACCACAATGGGGAAGTTGTTGTACACGTCACTGCATGACATTACAACTTTGAAAACTGCACACCTCTCTCAATGTTTACCGGATTTGGTTCAAACTTTCACCAATCTGTTTGTCTAATTTTTCTGTTTTCCTTCAAAGCAACTTGCTATAAAGATCGAATAGCCCCTTAAAAGAGACAAATGTAAATCATTTAGAAAAAAAATCATTACTTCGTATACTTTTTAGAAGATTTATTTTAAAAGTAAATCTTTTTTTTCCTTCAAATCAGGAAGAAAAAACACACAATGACCTTTTAACAATTCAAAGTGATGTCCATCAATAGCCAAACATTAAATCTACCTTAGATATCCATTATCAAGTCCGAGTGTTGGAATAAAAGATAACAAATATTTTAAATGTTAGAAATTTTACAAGTTGTTATTCTTTATTTTCTCATTTTTGTCTTGTTAATAAAAAATATTGATACCTATGACAATGGTGTTTAATAAATTCAATTCCTTTCAATTCAATAATTTCACTTCCTCCTCAAGTGATCAACAAGTAATATGAATACAGACATCACAGCACGATTATAAACATTGTAGACATTAGCTATCACATTATTTATAATTTGCACAATTACAAATTTGATCACAAACGACCACAGTGTATAATGTTCAGTGATTAGAAATGATTCTATCACCAACAAAAGAGAAAATAAGAGATAAATGCGATTAAAAAAATGAGAAGTAATCACAAAGGGATTTTTTTTCATTATCTATAAGACAGAATACACCAGAAAATGTTAAGTCAACATGAATGGTATTAAAGATGTCTATTTTTTATAATACATACATAATACATAATACAGAGACAGATCAAAACAATGAATAATAAATAAAGAGAGAGAGAGAGAGAGAAAAGAACTCAAAGAGACAATGGTATAATAAAGCGATTACCCTTGTCCTGTAAGAGTTTTCTTTAGGCTTGTCTTTCCAACACGTTCTTGTCCCACAAGCATCAGGCGTGTTCGGAATACTTTCTTTGTGCCATCTTTAGCTGCTTCGGCATACGCTTGCTGTGCTCTCCATCCCCGAGCCAGGATCTCAGGGGGTGCGGAGAGACCACCGAAGGAAATATCATCCTGATTGCTTCCCTCGTTATTTTCAGTATCATCTTTAATAATGAAGATCAAGAGTAACACATCAAATACGTCAGGATAAAGACACAAACTTGGCCTGCCACAAAAAGCAAAACTTTCTCAACTATGAAAAAACATGAGAAAAGCAAGGACAATCATCATCGTAAAAACTAAAGTTTGGGTTTTTATACGACTGTATCACTTCGCAGCTTTTATACACCTTAGTCACACAGCAGATACCAACTCCACAGCATCTCCATTTTTGGCTTGTTTGGGTAATGAGATTTTTTTTTGTGGGGGTGGGGGACTGTTATCGGTCTTGTTCATGTGACTGAGGTATTGTATTTAGAAGATACACTATACATCTTTACAGCAAATACCCTGAAATAGACATGGTAGATGACCTGGGCTTTGTCTCGTAAAGAGTTACGATTGATCCGGATTGATCGTAAGTCCTCCAAACAAATCAATTGCACACTTTTAATATATACTCCTATCTCCTTAGTAACGAGTTGTGATTGAGATCACGTTGCGATGGATTTGAATCAGCAAATAGTACTAATGGAGTCACCTCTTGCACATAGTTTTAACCAGAGCCTCTCAAGACAGTGTATATTTGTATACTAATACTTGAGGAAATAGGCTCAAATATCCTTTCTGCGGTTCTAACAAATTTTGCTTTAGAATGTTAGATCAGACGCTGAAAACAAGAGAGAGGGAGGATTGAGGAGCCCTGAGAAGGACTCTCGATAATCTTTCTTGAGGGTTTTGTAGTCCTGAAAAGGACTGTTTGGTATAGTCTTGAGAAAGACTGTTGGTTATCTTTCTTAGCTTATAGTTCTAAGGAGAACTATAGCGCTTGGAGAGGATGAGTGGCGGGAGTGGCTCGACGTTTCTAACAGGTTGACTATCCGCCGTCAGGAGTGGAGAATAGCTGGCGTGCGTGAGCTTAAGTCACCGGGGTGCGGACGTCGGGGAAAATACATGACCGTGCGGGCTTGAGTCATCGGGGAGTGGACATGGATGGTCGGCTCGTCCGTCTAGCTGTCCGTCTGGGCTGGAGTCTCCGGGTTGCGGACGTCGGGGAGTTTCGAATCCATGAGTGTGGTGTGCTGTCGGCGAGACGCTGTGTGTCATGTATTTTTCCCCAACGTCCACACCCCGATGACTTAAACTCATGCACGCCAGCTATTCTCCACTCCTGACATTTTTTTTCCCCTGCCTTGGCCCAAAAATAGGGGTCTATAACAAAAAAATGGAAAAAATGGCTGCCGTGTTTACGTGTACTCGTCGCAGCCTAATTGACAAGAAGTTAAAGAAGAAGAATAAGAATTCAAAACTTGAACGAAAACAAGGCATTGACGAAAGTCTTCAATACAAAGAAGAAGAATAACCCCTTATGCGCAAACTCCTTCTTTGCATCGGTTATTACTAAACGAGCGGTAGGACCATTGAAATCCTCAGCAGTGCCAAGGGACAGCGCAAGACGTACCTGTGGACAAGGATGTCTTCGGCTGAGCTTTCTGTTGTCCTTCCTCCTTTTCTGCATTTCCAGGCACTGGAGTGATTGTGCTTTGTACTGCTGTACGACTGCGTGTTGTCCTCTCTGAAGATGATTTATGACCAAGACTCTGTTTGTCCACATGTACTTTATTCTTATGTCTTGTGATTTCATTTGGGCGATTGGCGGCATAGGAGCATTTGTTGCAAGCGTACTTTTTCGGAGGATGAGAATGTTGAAGGTGGTCTTCAAGGTCCTCCACTGAATTGAATTGGTGAACACAATGCGGACATCTCATCCAGGTATCGCTTTTTTCACCTGCTTTAGGCATGGTGCATGAGTCAGATGTTCATATATAGGGAGAAAAAGAAACATTGGAGAACATTATCCTTATGTGGAAATGAGGTATGCATATAGTCAGATGTCACATCGCTCAGGGCATCAAGGACATAAAATGGCCCCAACACATCAATTGCTACAGGTACGTCCCATGGGAGCACTGCCTTTTTTGTGTGAAGTGGTGCTTGCGGGTGCCAATTAGACATACAAGGCAAAGCTTGCACCGATTAATGCACTTCAGTCTGACTTGAAATTTTCATATCTTTTAGTGTTTTTTAAATTTTGTTTGATTTTATCCTAACAGTGCAAGTATATCAATTCATGTGAACTAATAGTTCAATTGATAAATATAATTATAAGCCCTTGCTTTGTTTTGCTCATTTAAACCAAGCTTGAATGCGGATGACACTTGCATGTATTTTGCATCAAAAGACCAAAAGATGTTAGAGAAAGTAATCAATGGTGATTTGAAATCAGCTACGACATGGTTTTCAAATAATGAATTGTTGCTTAACGTTGACAAATGTCAGGTCATGTTAACCGGTTCAAAGTCAAATTTGAGTCGTTTCTGTAATGTTGATATTCGTCTGAATAACAAAATTACTTAGACTGAGTAATGGAATGCAAATATCTTGGGATTTTGCTTGATTGCAATTTCTCATGGAACCCACAAATAGACCATGTAAAGAAAAGGGTTTTAAAGACGTATTTTGCTCTAAAGCGAATGAGACAATTCAAAGATGAAAAGATAGCATTAATACTGTACAAAACCTTAATTCAGCCTCATTTCGCTTATTGCAGCACGATTTGGATGAACGGTAGAGAAACTCGGTTAAAACAACTTCAAACACTACAAAATAGGTGTTTGAGATCTGTACTTGGATTTAATAGTAGATATCCCACTGAAATTCTTTATAAAACCCTTGAAATTGACATGCTAAAAGAATACTGGGCCAAACAGGCTTTAGTTACTATATTTAAGTTGGTACATAATCTTGGTCCACCTGTTTTATCGTCATTGATCCAATTTAATACTAATGTAGGCTATAATTTATGTTCCGTTATGCAAATTCACAAATCCCCCTTCCAAGACCTCACACAAATTTTCTTCAACATAGTCCATTATACCATGCATCAAAGCTTTTTAATACCCTACCCAACGATATCAGAACTATGAATGTTTTGAAATCTTACAACATTGAGATTAGTAAAATTCAAGATATTTGCTTACTTCTTTCATCTCGTAGATAATTTTTTTTCCCCCTCACTTTGTCACTATGATTCTATTTTGTACTTAAATTTCTGTAAATATGTTCACTTATTATAACTTGCATATTTGTTTGTAAATTGTATTTTCCTTGTTTTATATTCTGTTCTAATTATATGTAATCACGGCCTCGCTGAAAAACAGCCTTTGCTGAATGCGGGCACGATTCTATTTTTGTTTTTAACCGTGAATAAATAAAATATACCATACCATACCATCATGGTAGGTCGTTTTTTCAAACTAAAAAGTGTTCTGTATTAGCGTTCCTAATATATCTAGTAGTAAATAACTGTGTATTATGTATTGTGTTTATGCTTGTATTTGTTGTTGTTATAATTTTTTACCATGTACTTTGTCACTTGCCTACAGGGCTCCCTTGAAAAGCAGGCCTTGCGGCTCTCAAGGGACTACCCTGTATTTAAAAGAAGACTGAATAAATAAATAAATAATAAATACATAAATCATTCTGCAACTGAAGCCTACAGTAGCAATGACATCCAGGACATAAAATAAACCCATCACATCAATTGCTTCCTACGTTCCATGGGAGCACCACATTTGTTGTATACCTGAAGTGGTACTCGCAGGTGTCGAGATAAATCTTTTCCTGGCCTCACATGCAAGGCAAAGCTTGCACCAATTGAAGTTCAACATCATGCCGCAACTGAGGTCTGCAGTAGCAACGTCTTTCAATTGTATGCTTGATACCCATATGACCTGTGACCTTGGATTCAAAACATTCTGCAGAAATCTTCATAATTATTCAATATTTAAGCTGTGGAAGTTGAGGAGTCAGAAAAGAGGCGTTTGCTTGCCACTGCTTTAAAAATTAGGCACACCATGCTCATTCGAGAAAAAATTACAATACACAATATTTCAGAGGGTTTCCCCCCCCCCCTTTTTTTTTGGTAGCGGTCACCCCTAAATCAGAGGGGGCGTGCAAAAAAGCAGCCCTTTCGAAGAAAAATATTTTTTTTTGTAAATATTATTTAAGGAAACCTTGAACCACTGTGGATTTAGTGTGATATGAAAAGAAAATGTAATTATCTACACATTGATACCAATTTCAATGGAATTAGGTTGAATTAACAAACAATTTTTCCACAGAGAAATTATAAAATGATTGGAAAGTAAATCAAACATAAATATGACCAGAAAGCTTTTACCAAAAGAATTGTTAGGTGTTATTTAAGGAAAAAAAAGAAGAACAAAAAAGAGAGGGAGACAAAACTATCAGTATAATTTTTTATGTTAATTATGATTCAATTGCTTTGCAAAGCAAAACTTAATTTCCATTCTTTGTTATGACAATAATGATGTTTTTGTGATTATGTAAATTTGATTTGTAATATTGTATCTTTGAATGTAACCATGTATGTATAATCAATAAATCCTGATGAGGCAAAGAAAGAATAAAAAGTTGAATTAACATCACAATTGTAAGTAAAAAAACATCTTGTGCAAAGAGGCTTGTATCCCTTTTCTTGATTTCCACAAAAACAATATTTTTGCCTATATGTCTATTAACTTGATGGCTGTATGACTGTGTGTTGAGGACGAGTTTGGTGTATTCAAATCAAGTTTTAAAGATAACTTTTAATTAAAACCTCAAATCACCATGGGTTTGGTGTAATATATGATGGAACTAACATACCTTCAAGTTAATATAAATTTAATTTGTTGTGTAATGTGTAAAATATGAATCTTTAAGCCAAAAGTGCGCTTCATGTGAATAATTTCTACCTAATTTTGGCCAGTATCTCGATATATTTACTGGACGATAGTGATTGGATATAAAGCAGAAAGTTCAAAGGATTAGGATTGTTGAGTGCAATTGTTATATACTTCTTGAATCTATACTTATACTATTGTGATTGTGAACGACATGGTCTCACGGATAGAACTTGAATTGTTTAGCTATTGTGTTTTTACGTGGCAGAGGAAAGAACCTTTCTCGGACTATCCAGAGCAACTTGTTACAAGTCTATAGCATCTAGGATAGTAGAGATAGAAAGGACGAAAGAAATGCCTCAAAAACAGCCGGAAACGGACAAAATGGCACCTGGACGGTCGCCCATGAGTGATTTCAGAGAACAAAGAATTCAGTGACCTTGATGGGATGCTAGAGACTATGCCTATGAAGTTTGAAAGGAATTGAGATGCGTGCAAAACGAACAGGATTTTGGTATATAAAGAACACGTCATGAAGCGTGCCATGGCACAAACGGCCGTCCAAACTAACATAATCAAAATGCCCCCTTGACAGATTTTAAAAATCTGGCTTTGAGATGACCTGCATTTGGCTGCCAAAACTACGCTAGCAAAATTTCAAGGAAGAAAGAGGACGGAATGGGGCGAAAAGCAGTCTAAAAAAATGACTTCATAGTCAATACGTGGTATAATTGGGCTGAAACTCATAGGAATTTGTATAGTGAACCTTGATCAGATGCGATTTACTCAAAATTTTCTTTGGGAACAAATATCGTACTTGGCAATTTGAGACCTTTAGGTGTCAATTTTACAATAATTTTAGAGACAAATGTATGAGAAGGGTCGGTTTCGGATGGATGCTGAAGATTATGCCTACGAATTGTAAAAGAAGTCAGGATCAAGGAATGGACCTTGATAGGAAATACAAGCACTACGTGCAAAATGAATACGACTTTCGGAAAGAAGAAGAATGATAAGAATTCAGAACACAAATTGAAACAAGGCATTGACGAAAGTAATCAATGCAAAGAAAAATAGCGCCTTATGCGCAACCTCCTTCTTTGCATCCGCTATTACTAAACGAGCGGTAGGACCATTGAAATCCTCAGCAGTGCCAATGGACAGCTCAAGACGTACCTGTGGACAAGGATGACTTTGGCTGAGCTTTCTGTTGTCCTTCCTCCTTTTCTGCATTTCCAGGCACTGGAGTGATTGGGCTTTGTACTGCTGTACGACTGCGTGTTGTCCTCTCTGAAGATGATTGATGACCAAGACTCTGTTTGTCCGCATGTACCTTATTCATATGTCTTGCGATGTCACTTTGGCGATTGGCGGCATAGGAGCATTTGTCGCAAGCGTACTTTTTCCGAGGATGGGATTTTTGAAGGTGGTCTTGAAGGTCCTTTACTGCTTTGAATTGGCGAGCACATTGCGGACATCTCATCCAGATATTGCTTTTTTCACCTGCTTTAGGCATGGTGCACGAGTCAGATATTCCTATATAGGGAGAAAAAGAAGAAACATTGGAGAACATTATCCTTATGTGGAAATGAGGTACCTTATGCATATAGTCAGATGTCACATCGCTCAGGACATCAGGGACATAAAATGGCCCCAACACCTAAATTGCTACAGGTACATTCCATGGGAGCACTGCCTTTTTTGTGTACCTGAGGTGGGGCTCGTGGGTGCTGTGATACATTTTTTCCTGGATTTCACATACAAGGCAAAGCATGCACCAATTAAAGTTCAACTGAGGCCTGCAGTGGCAACGACGTCTTTCAATTGTACGCTAGATTTGTTGTTGTTAGTTTTTACCATGTACATGTACTTTGTCGCTTGCCTACAGAGCTCCCTTGAAAAGCAGGCCTTGCAGCTCTGAAGGAACTACCCTGTTTTTTAAAGGTCCCCTCTAAACAAAACAGGCTTAAAATTGAATAGGAGACATGTAGAAAAAAAATTGACGGAGATTCCAAATACAGTCAAACCTGTCTATAGCGACCGTCCAAGGGAAACACAAAAAGTGGTCGTTGTAGACAGGTGGTCTTTGTTAACAGGTTCCTTTAGTACATGTTTCAATGAGAGACCATTTTCAAGGGAAAAAAAAATGTGCTTGTTGTAGACAGGTGGTCTTTGTAGACAGGTGGTCACTAAGCAGGTTTGACTATAGAACAATGATTTCTCTTCGAATTCATCAATAATTATGGAATTTAGCTTTAACAAGGAAAACGCTCTCGACGGTCTCGCCTGCATAATGCAATTCAATATGATAAACCAGAACGTCAATGACGTAGCGCTCATCCGCATCTCTCAACAACAAATATCGTAAATTTTATGTGGTACACTTTTGAACTGGTCAAAAAATAAAAATTTGATGCCCTGGAAGGGACATAATTTCATTTCATTTGCATAAAGTACCATAAATAATCACTGGAGCAAAATCTAAAAATTCTGTGTAGAAGTTTAGTATTCCAAATTTAGCTCTACCAGATAAGGCAAACCAAATCAAAATCAGTCAAAAAATGAGTGAAAAGAAGCAATTTTTGTTATTTTTGGAATAAATTTGCATAAATTACCATAATTAATTAGTGGAGAACAATTTCAAAATTTTGTGTAGAAGTTTAGTGTACCAAAGTTAGCTCTACCAGATAAAGCAAACCAAATCAAAATCGGTCGAGAAATGAAGAAGAAGCATTTTTTGTGATTTCGAATACATTTGCATAAATTAGCATAGATATTCACGATTTTGTGTAGAAGTTTCACATCCCCCTCCTAGCCCTATCATATGAAACAATCAGAATCAAAATCGGTTGAAAAATAACGAAGAAGAAGCATTTTGAAAATCTTGATGTTAATGCTACAACAAAGTCTAAGTTTGTTGACCTTAAATGACCTTTGACCTTCACTTAGTGACCTGAAATTCTACTCACATGATTGGGGAGACTTGATAACCCTGTAGTCCAAGTTTCATTGACTAATAACTTATACTTTCAAAATTATATCAAAAATTCAAAAACTTAACCTTAGGTTAAGTTTTCGATGATGATGCTACAACATAGTCCAAGTCTTTTGACCTGAAATGACCTTTGACCTTGACTTTGTGATCTGAAATTCTACTCACATGATTGGGGATACTTGATTACCCTATAGTCCAAGTGTCATTGACTAAGAACCTATACCGTAAATCTCCGTGTATAAGGCGCACTTTTTTGGCGCCGAAAAAAATTGAAAATCGGGGGTGCGTCTTATACACAGGTACAGAAAAAAAAAGATGGTTTGAAAGTAATCTTTCTAATAGATCTCAAAATGTAGTTTTTAACAATTCCTCAATTTTTTTTTCTATAACAAATGGTGTACCACAAGGTTCTATCCTAGGTACTCTATTGTCAGAAATTTAGAGGATTCTATTCATATCATGCATGACTATTGATGTTTGGCATAGAACACAGTGCTTCTGCTAGCTGATGTGATGAGGCTGGTGTGGGACACTTGGTATCATGAAGCCTTAGAGTCTGGACCCGTTTTTAATTTACATTAATGATCTTACACATTCTTCTACAACGACATTGTTACTATTATTTGGTGGGTTTTCGGCAACAAAACAATAACAACAAAACAAAAAAACGATTTTTTTTTTTTTTTTTTTTTTTTTTTTTTTTTTTTTTTTTTTTTTTTCCCCCAAAAATAGGGGTGCGCCTTATACACAGGTGCGCCTTATACACGGAGATTTACGGTACTTTAAAAATTATATCAAAAATTAAAAAACTTAACCTTAGGTTAAGTTTTTGATGTTGACGCCGCCGTCGCCACCGTCACCGGAAAAGCGGCGCCTATGTCTCACTTTTTGCTACGCAGGCGAGACAAAAATGACGACTAAGAATTAACGCTCAGAAAAAAAGCCCGGTTTCAGAGGTTTCGGAGGTGTATTGCGCAATAGAATATGACGTCGCTGCTGGACACAACATTGGCATAACACAACATAGCACTTAAATGGAGATACCCTACTACGGTATAAATTCTATAACATACCAAAAATCAACTATAAAGTCTTCAACAATTGTTCAATTAATGGTCATGATTTAAAAGTCCTTATCTTTCTTACCTGTTTTGTGTCTATTTTCTAATATTTTTTGGATTATTTTTCCTAAAAACAAAGACATTTGTATACATATGCACTTCATCACAGGTACAAGTGCATAACGACGATGGGGTGCGGGCAAACGCGTGTGCGTGAAGTAAATGACTGTAATCTCAGATCCTCATTAAATTCATACAAGTAATTCACATTATGAATTGTATGCACTTCATTTGTATTGTGCAGCAATTTGCCGTAAAACCTGTGAGAAAGTGCATGTATACTCATGACTTCGTTTTTAGAAAAATACTTCGAAATGGATAAGATAATTGGCACAAAACAGGTAAGAATGATAACAAGTTTTAAATCATGACCATTATTTTAACAATTGCTGAGGATTTAGTTGATTTTTGGTATGTTATAGTAGGGTATCTCCACGCGGGAGTCACGGGTCGAAAATATGGTCACACACTCACAGTTCTGAACAAGCGCTGAAAATTGACCACAGTAATATCAAACTCTATCACTATCAGAGCCAAAGCTCGACGAGACGTCTGAGACCGAGACAGAAACAGACCTGTAGATCTAGGCCTTATGTAAATTGTCAACTGACTGAAATATAGACCAGACTTAACGTTAGTCTAAACTAAACCACTCGTACTCCAGTTCAGGCACACGTACCGGTACGTACGGTGAAATTGAAAGTGCATATCGGAGTGACAACGAGCGGTCTAAACTTAAACCCTCGAGGCCTAACAGTTAGTATTCTAAGTGGAAAATTACCCTTAATTTTTTCCTTTTCTCAGCTGCAGTCCTCAGTCTTCCCCTCATTTTCCGCATCCCAATCCTTTCTCCGTGGCTTGATAGTATCGGTAGATTCCAGCCATAGAATTGAACAAACGAAACTAAGCCGCAAGTGTAAAAGCATTAGTGCTGTAGCCGAACCGCCGAACCGAATGGAAGTTCGCCGAACATGGCACTTCCGAACCAAACCGAACGCAAAGGCCTGATTCGGATGTTCGGCAGAAAAATGTAAACGTTTTTGCAAGCTAATAAACTTCTTCTTCTTCTTCTTCTGTTGAAGTACAGGCCACCATGTTGTTGGTGTATCTTCATACTTTTTGTGTAGATGTATATGTACAGTGATGTGTAAGATCTAATCTATGTGCGGTTAAAAAGAACAGGCGCAATCCTAGCGCAACTGTGTTTTCTGCACCTCAGTCTTTAAGCTGGCTACTGAGGTACAGGCCATTGCACTTGCAGGGAGAACGTTCCAGAGTCTGATGGTGTCAGGAACGAAGGTTTTCTGATATGTGCAAGTGCGAGCATATGGAACATGCATCTTCAGATGGCCACGAAGGGAAGTTGAGGCCTGATTGAAGTATTGCGCAGCTGGTACATCAACCAAGGAGTTGAGTATGTGGTACATCATTATCACCTTGAACTGAGCACGCCTTTCTTCAAGGGTGGGCCACTGCAGATGAGAGAGCATGTTGGTGACACTACTTGTGCGATGGTGGCCTCCTACGGTAAATCTGGTGTACTGCCGTTGCACCATCTCCAGCTTCTGAATATTAACCTTGGTGAAGGGGTCCCACACTTCGCTTCCGTATTCCAGGACAGGTCTGAGCAGAGCCTTGTAGCATAGCACCTTGATGTTTCTTGGGCAGGAGCTCACGTTGCGTTGCAAGAAGGCACGGGTGGAGTTTGCCTTCTTGGCAACCAGGCTTATATGGTGATTCCAGCTCATGTTTTGGTGTATGTTTATACCAAGATACTTGGCAGAGCTGACCTTATCCAGTGCTTGACCATGGATTGAGTAGGTCTTGTTGATTGGCGTCCTCTTTTTAGTGACTGAGATGGTCTGACATTTCTGAGGATTAAATGTCATCAGCCAGTCTGATTCCCACTGCTGCAGGGAGTTGAGATCCTCTTGCAGACTTTTTGCATCATCTTGAGAGTAAATCTTGTGGTACAGGAGACAGTCATCTGCAAACAATCTTGTTGTTGATTGGGAAGAGACACTATCAGGTAGGTCGTTGATATAAAGCAGAAAGAGGAGCGGGCCGAGTACACTACCTTGCGGTACCCCTGATGAGACTGGGACAGTATCTGACGTACATCCATTGAGAACTACTTTCTGCGTTCTGTTGTGCAGAAAGTCTCGTATCCAGCTGAGTGTAGATTGATGGATGCCGTAGAATTTCAGTTTGTATAGAAGTCGATGGTGAGGAACTTTGTCGAAGGCCTTTGAGAAATCTAACAAAATCATGTTGTGCTGTTCGCCTCTGTCTAGACCCTTGGCAAGGTCGTCACAGGTAAGGATGAGTTGGGTGATACATGAACAACCTTTGCGAAATCCATGCTGGGCATCTGAGAGGTGCAGCTGCAGATGATATGCTCTAAGATCTTGGATGGAATAGATGTCAGAGAAATGGATCTATAATTCTCCTTTCTTAAATACAGGAGCAACATTTGCCATTCTCCAGTTATCTGGAATAACACCTTGTTCAACAGATGCTTTGAATAATGCTGTAAGTACTGGGGTGACTTCGAGTCATGTAGAAAAAATTCCATCCGGGCCAGTCACTTTGTAGGGATCAAGTCCAGATAACAGCTTGTTGACACCAGCTGGAGAGATGTCAATGTCCTCCATGGAGGGATAAGGACTGTCACCAGGGCTCAAATTATTTTTTTTGTCCACGGGGGCTCTTCCCAAAAAAAAGAGCCCTGTGAGAAGGCTCACAGGGGCTCTTTTAGTGCTGGCGGGTGCTCTTATTTTAATACAAATTTCCATTAAATTGGTACCCATGAAACTCCTAAATTCTTTGGTATTTTATCATTATCATTTATTTGAGTTAGCATTTTCCCTCTTAGAATTTCCTGGTTACATAGCTGTTATTGACTTTTATCCCTGTGATGACATTCTCTCCATTTATTCTTGTTCTGCACATAATGTCCTCCTCATTATTCGGAGCAACCTTATTTACATTCTTTCATCATTTAGTCTTTACCATATCTTTCTAAAACACAGGGGCGGATCAAACTTTTTGCTAAGGGTGAGGGGTAACCAAAATACAATGTGGAGCATCGTCCACGAGCCACATAGCGGCGAGGTGATTTTCGTTGATGCTATTTTGAACCCTCATAAGTGATGTTTTCCTGGCATCTACTAACATACGGAGCATCCTCCACGAGCCGCAAAGCGTCGAGGCAATTTTTTTGTGCTATTTTGAACCCCCATTAATGATGTTTTCCTGGCATCTACTGACATCGACTAATACTGTGTAGGTCTGGACACATGATAGCATTTTTCTATGCACATCACATTTTCAGTTGGCAGCCCAAGGGGGAGGGGGGTTAAACCCCCTAAACCGCCTAGATCTGCCCCTGCAACATCTTTGGTGATCTTCTTCTCAATATTGATTTACTGGTCGAGTTACATTATTTGCTGGTCTTTTAGAATAACCACATTTCAGAGGATTTACACTTTTCACAATAAAAAACTTCTCCATGGTTCAGTCCTTGCGCGATCGTCTCCAGCACCAGCAGATATTGAGCGTCAGCGTGCACACCGGTACTACTGGAGCAGTATAGCCACTGCCGAAGGCCGCATTAGCTACACTGCGAGCTTCCGTTGTTTGTATCGGTAATACTCATAGAGATGGGAGAGAAAGCGCCATCCAAGTTCCATTTCATTGGTTTAAGGTTTGAAAATTGATACTCAATATTGTGTTAAGGTAATATCAGAAGATCATCTTTATTTTATAATTCCACGGGGGCGATTTTTAATTTTGCAATCGCCCCCGTGAGCAACCTGACGGGGGCAATTATGGAGCTCACGGGGGCGAATCGCCCACCGCCCCCGTGTATT
This sequence comes from Strongylocentrotus droebachiensis, assembly GCA_035222895.1. NCBI lineage: Eukaryota > Metazoa > Echinodermata > Echinoidea > Camarodonta > Strongylocentrotidae > Strongylocentrotus > Strongylocentrotus droebachiensis. The sequence continues at coordinate 200,650 of JAVYIG010003053.1, forward strand.
TTGAGCGCTGACTGTCACCTTTGTCTGGGATATCAGTTGAGCACTCATCTTTGGTAAAAACTGATGCAAACTGTTTGTTGAGGGTGTCTGCCTTGGAAGTGCAGTCAGATTGGATGATCCCTCCTAGTGATTTAAGAGGAGCAACACCAGTTGTATCACACTTCTTACTACCTAATTTTCAAGTCATGATTGCTCATTTTATATTTACTTTTTTCCCATTTTCCGTCTTTGTGATTTATACCTATCCAGTGGTGGGCGCGACTTCACTGGCGCCATTTAAATCCCCAATCCTGACCACGCTACGTCGCGATTGCAAGCCATAAACAAGAATACATGTGCGTGATAAAAACAAATTCAGCTCAAACCTATTCAACAAACAAATTAATATTTTAATTGTAACAATATCGGACAAATTTTATTACAATATAAATAATGAAATAAATATATATTATAGTAATGATATTTATTTATTCAGGAAAAATAAAAACTTATAAAAAACAGTTATTGACGAGCCTGAGTCGCTATTAAAGATGGCAGCTTTCTAACATTAGACAACAACCGTCTCGGAAAATCTTTTTAAAAATATCATTTATTGACAAATTGAAAACATGATTCTTTTAAAATTGAGAATAAAACACGATTCAAGACGGAAATACAAATGTAAGTAGTACTTATCTTCACAAATAATTACGTTTAGAGCAGTTTTATAATGTGAAAGTCGTGCTGGTCGGAAGCATCATTTTCTTTAGAAGTCCTCCGTGCTGGTCGGGCCCGGCCGGCCGAGCCGCCCAGTACCGACCGCCGTGGCTATAACGCTGCTTGCTATTATATTACCGAACCCCGAACTGAACCAAGTTCGGGTGAAAAATTGCCGAACTCTGCCGAACCGAACCGAACACAGCGTCTGACTTACAGCACTAAAAAGCATGAATGCCCAAAAATAATGATAACAAAATAAACACCGTAGACTCTTTTGCCCACTTGTTTGAAAGTTTGTGTTCCCAAGGAAACTGACACCAGGCTGACAAGAACGTGCACGCAAAATAATGAAAGGACTGTTGTATGAGTCTAAGCAAAAAATGTCTGCTTGCGACTTCTTGGCAAAAAGAATGGTGATTTAGGCATTAATATGTCTTTAAAAAGGCAAAGTATGATATTAATTGACAAAAAGAGACATTTATCAAAAAAATAATATGCACTGGATAATCCCAAATTGTTTCTGGCCGTTTCGTCATTCCTAATTATGAATTACAATGAGAATGTAAGATCCTTAGTTGTAATACAAATTAGTTATAAGGACATTCCCACAATGATGTCAAATGCGTCATCAAGCAAGGTGACCGTATTTACCCTTTTGTGAAAAATGGATGGTTATTATCATTTTTTGGTCAATATAGAGATTTTCTGAAAAATCTTAGGCTGGAATATTAATGAGTAGAGGTGTATTCATGTTTTGAAAGGCTAGGTTAGTTGAGCTAGAGGGGACCTTTATTAGCAACGACGTCTTTTAATCGTATGCTTGATTTCATCATACCCGTATGACCTGTGACTTTGGATTCATGACATTCTTCAAAAATCTTCATAGTTATGCAATACTAAGCTTTGGGCTAAGTTCAGGAAAGAGGTGTTTGCTTGCCACTACTTTACTAATTAAGCACACTATGCTCATTCAAGAATAAATGTTACAATTTTAAATTATCTACACATTGATACCAATTTCAATGGAATTAGAATTAATTAACATCACAATTGTAAGTAAAAAACATGATTTTGAAGAAAAAAATTCCCCCTAAAAAATAGAATTTATCCCCCCCCCCTAATATTTTCCATATATCAAAAATCTTTTATCGTAGCTTTTCAGGAGGGACGAAAGTCGTCAACGCAAAAAAGGAGAATAACCCCTTCTGCGCAACCTCCTTCTTTGCATCCGCTATTACTAAACGAGCGGTAGGACCATTGAAATCCTCAACAGTGCCAAGGGACAGCGCAAGACGTACCTGTGGACAAGGATGTCTTCGGCTGAGCTTTCTGTTGTCTTTGCTCCTTTTCTGCATTTCCAGGCACTGGAGTGATTGTGCTTTGTACTGCTGTATGACTGCGTGTTGTCCTCTCTGAAGATGATTTATGACCAAGACTCTGTTTGTCCGCATGTACTCTATTCGTATGTCTTGTGATTTCATGTTGGCGATTGGCGGTATAGGAGCATTTGTCGCAAGCGTGTTGTTTCCGAGGAGGATGGGCATATTGAAGGTGGTCTTCAAGGTCCACCAATGCTTTGAATTGGTGAACACAATGCGGACATCTCATCCAGGTATCGCTTTTTTCACCTGCTTTAGGCATTGTGCACGAGTCAGATGTTCATATATAGGGAGAAAAAGAAGAAACATTGGAGAACATTATCCTTAAAGGGAAATGAGATATATATGGTGAGAAAAATTATTTATTTATTGTGGTAAAAAAAACACATTGTACATGGCAGCCTTTCGGCTGAATTGAGTGCAATTTACATAGGTTATAAGTTTATAACACAAGGATACTGCACAAAATACAATAGTATTAAAAAGTCATTAAAAATAGTTCATTCATAACAAACAGTTATAGGAACACCTTAGATCAAAGAACATTGATGGGTAGTGGATGTGGAAAAATAAATGTTTTATGATATGACTTAAGCAAATTCATAGAAAGAATATAGCAGTTGAATAAATTATGATCAGTGCTAAGAAAAATAATCTGTTTTGCATGCTTCAAAGTAGTGCTGTAGCCGAACCGCCGAAACGAACGGAAGTTCGCCAAACACGGCACTTCCGAACCGAACCGAACGCTAAGGCCTGGTTCCGATGTTCGGCAGGAAAAAGTTAAAAAAAATCATAAGCTAATTAACTTGATTGCTCTTTTTATATTTACTTTTTTCCCATTTTCCTCCTTTGTGATTTATGCCTATTCAGTGTTGGGCGCGTCTTCACTGGTGCCAATTAAATCCCAAACCTGACCACTGCTACGTCGCGATCGCAAGCCATAAACAAGAATACATGCATGTGCATTCTGGGCTCTGATCAAAACAAGTTCAGCTCAAACCCAATCAAAAAAATATATATATTTTAATTGTAACAATATCTGACAAATTTTACAATATATATAATAAAATAAATATATATTATAGTACGTTATTTATTCAGGAAAAATAGGGATTTTATTATTTACCCTATTAAACAAACACTTATAAAAAACAGTAATCGACGAGCCTGTGCCGCTATTCAAGATGGCAACTTTCATGACTCGTAACATTAGACAACAAACGTCTCACCAAATCTTTAAAAAATATCATTTATTGACAAATTGAAAACAAGATTCTTTTAAAATTGCAAATAAAACATGATTCAAGACGGAAGTACAAATGTAAGAAGTACTTTTCTTCACAAATAATTACGTTTAGAGCAGTTTTTTAATGTAAAATTTGTGCTGGTCGGAAGCAGTGTATTTCATCAGGAGTGGGCATAAGTCCTCCACCCAGTGCCATCCACAGTAGCTATATCGCTGCTTGCTATTATATTACCGAACCCCGAACCGAACCAAGTTCGGGTGAAAATTTGCCGAACTCTGCCGAACCGAACCGAACACGAACATGGCGTCTGACTTACAGCACTACTTCAAAGTAGGCCTATTGTCATATGGGTGCAAGGTACATGTAATGGAGAACAAATTGGACATATAATTCACCTAAGACAAATGGAGAGTGGAATTATATTTTACCCTCCTATTATTGGCTGAATAAGATTGGTAATGCAATATTGAAATTAATATAATCTGTATAAACAAAACATGTACCTTCAGTAAACAATATAATTTTTCAATTAAGCACATCTATAAGATTTTTGATTTACGTATATGCTTAGCATTTAAGAACAAGAGATCTGTCTTTACTTTATTCCAGTTTTGAATTCTCGCTACCCCAAATAGCGATTCTGCCGAGATCCGGGGAAAATCCTGAAAACGCGCATTGCATCATGGGATAGCTTTACGACATTACAGCTTCCTGTGCAGGCGTTCGTGATCACAACCCTCTCTTTCACGGTAGAGTTTAACGGCCTTTTGTGCTAAAGTCACTAATTCTGCCCGAAGCTTTCCATTGCATATTATAATCTGTACAAATTACACTGATTGGCATCGATTTTAGCGTGCGTGAAAACTCTGCACAGCGAACACACGCGCTAGCGCCAGCGGGATGGGACTCTATACCGGAAGTTGTAGTGACGACCCGAGAGAGTGAAAATTACCTCGTCTCGCGAATTTCGAGATTTTCGTACCTATTTAGGGTAGCGAGAATTGAGTAATCTCACAATGAAAGGGAGTGCGCTCTTTCTGTCGCGCTCATTTTTGCATTTGATTTCTGAATAGTCATTAGCGTTGCGCAGGTTGCGGGAAGTGCGGGAAGCTCGCATAGGGGGGAGCCAGTGATAGAAGGGGGACGTTTCCTTTGTGAGGTTACTCGCAAATTTCTTTGTTAACCTTTCCCTCCTCTCCTCCAGTGTGGGAAGGTCAAGAACATTGAGGGCATCATCATAACTCGTGTATCTTTGGCCAAGCATGAGGCGACATGTTTCGGAATTTTCTCTATCAGTTTTTTGTCTGCTCGAACCTGAATGCCAAACAGGTGCGCAGTATTCGACTTTTGGGCGCATGTACAAACAATACACAACTTTCAAATCCTCCACAGGTAGCCAAAAACCTTTCAAGATACGCATCATGTGTAGCCTCATGCTTGGCGTCTTGACCATTTCTGTGACATGATATGACCATTTTAGCTCACCGTAACTAATTTTTACTTTGGGGATGGTTGTCTGGTTTCTCATGAGCTGAACGTTAACGACGACACATTTGCTAGGGTTCAGTTTCTTGCTATTGTCTTTGGTCCATTTCTCAATGGCCCCAACACATCAATTGCTACACGTACATTTCATGGGAGCACCACATTTGTTGTATACCTGAAGTGGTACTCGCCGGTGCTGAGATAAATCTTTTCCTGGCCTCACATGCAAGGCAAAGCTTGCACCAATTAAAGTTCAACATCATGCTGCAACTGAGGCCTGCAGTAGCAATGACGTCTTTCAAATGTATGCTTGATACCCATATGACCTGTGACCTTGGATTCATGACATTCTGCAAGAATCTTCATAATTATTCAATATTTAAGCTGTGGAAGTTGAGAAGTCAGAAAAGAGGTGTCTGCTTGCCACTATACTTCAAAAGTTAGGCACACCTTACTAATTAAAAAAAAAATTACCATAATAAACAATATTTTAGGTGTTATTTGTTCCTTTTTTTTGTTGTAGTGGTCGCCCTTAAATCAGAGGGGGTGTCCAAAAAAGCAGCCCGTGACAAAAATATTTTTTTGTAAATAATATCTTAAGGGATAGTTGAGTTCTGTTGCAGAGGGCGCTACACATAATAATTTTTTCGTGAGATAATGAAAAACTGAGTGTCAAATTTGAAAAAACATAACATTTAAATGACAAAATCATCTTTGCTTGATCAAAATCGATTCAGAGACGGCTGACATATAATGATTTCTAATAGTTGTGTACCACACCACAAATATTAGATATTTTGAAAAATTTAAAAAAAACATTGAAAAAAACGAAATTAACGCCTTTTACTTTGTATTTCAGCCAATGCCGATGTTGCAATCGTATTAGTTTAGAACAATATGCATGCATTGCTGTCCGTTGTTTACATGGCAGACGAAAAAAGACCTCACACATACTATCTGAAGCAATTTGTTAGAAGTCTGTAGCATCTAGGAAAGTGGAGATAGGCAGGCCGAAAGAAAGGCCTTTAAAAATCGGCCTGAAACGGACAAAGTGGCGCCTTGACGGTCACGCAAGAGCAAATGGCCGTCCATACTAATATAATCATGCAGGGTATTGAAAGGCGTCTAAAATGGGTCCCTTGACATATTTACAAAATCCGGCTTTGAGATGTCCTGCGTTTGGTCACCCAGAATATGCTTGCAAAATCTCAAGGATAAAAAAGATTGGAAAGGGGGCCAAAAGCATTCTGAAAACTAACGTCATAGCTGATACTTGTTATAATTGGGCGCGGAAACCCAGCGGCATCCGTATTGGTACCACTGTTGAAATACAATTTATTTGCTATCATTTAAAAGTGTTACATCTATGATGAACAAACTAAAATAAAACTCGCTAGTTAGTAGACGTCTGCAAAGCCGTCTTGCAATGCTGTATTGCATCCACTTTGGTCTTGTTGACGTTGAATGGCAACAATACCTTAAGGCAGCAACATCTGTAACAAGAGGTCACGGATCCCGCTTCAGAGCGACACTGTGTACTAGACAAGCATACATCAGCTCCTTCTTCCCCAGAACTACCAAGGACTGGAACAACCTTCCAGTAGATCTAGCCTGCTCACTCTTCCTTGAGGCGTTTAAGTCCTCACTGGGAAAGAAGCACCCCTAACTGCCCTCACGGGATAAAAAGTTTTTACTCGCACTCTGTACATATATGCACAATGATCCTGGCCAGCAGGCTCACACAGGCTCCTCACATACACACACAGTGCACAATCTTCAAGGCCTTGAAGCAGCACTTTTCTTGGAAGAAGATCGAAGAAGGAAGAAGAAGAAAAGGGCATTTCATTGTGGTCAGTTTGAGACACAATTTTGATTTGCGCCCAATGCACCCCAAGTATTTAACGGGCTGTTACGTAATGGATAGTAAATTCATCATTTTTGGCAATATCTTTGCAATGACGTCAACTGTATGGATACATAATGTCTGCCAAGTGTCATTGACATGGTTTAAAGATCGCTACTTTAGAGCAAGTTGAATTTATTTCGCACTTTTCTTGAGAAGACTGTGAATCAGGAGGGCATTTTTCTCAAAGCATGTCAGGAATAGGGTATATATTTTTTATTTCGGCTGGAAACAGCATATCTTGAAGTTTCTAAATAAAACTAGATGGAACTTCAACTGCGCACAGTCAAAAGTGATGCCTCCGTAATAGAGCAATTTTACAAACCAAAATGGAAGAAATTTTTCAAATTCAAGTTCGGTTGTAATCCATTAACAGGTTCTCAGAATAGTCTTACATCCTGTTAACCCTTTAGGCCTATATGAACTTGTCATTTTATTTCTATTAAAGTACTGCTGACATTTAGAATGGGTATGACTAGAACAAAAAAGCATGTGGAAGATGTATGTTGTACTGTGCATATATGTATACATTATAATAGGGTTTATTGTGAATATTTGTAAGTACGGATACTTTCAATCCTTATTGCTCCTAAACAAAAAATATCATATCTCTGAAACTTTTATATGTTTTAGTGAACATGTCAGAGATTGCATTTCATGAAAAATGTTGTCAAGGTTACGTGATCCACAAGGTCAATTTCAAGGTCAAATCTTAGGTCAAGAGGTCAAAGTACCCCAACATATACAAATTTTCAAAATGGCGGCAGATTTGGAATCCTTATTGAATACCCTTTCCAACAAATTTTGTGAAGATTGACCCATTAGGTCCCGAGATACAAGGGTTCAAAGGTAGGCCCGCCACCCCCATTTTTGCAAATATCTCAAAATTTGGTTGGCCGTATCTCCCAAACCCCTCGCCCAATTGACCTAAAATTTTGGATTTGGTGCTGTGAGATCCGCTCAACAAGTACAGAAAGTTTCATCAAAATCAAAAATGGTCGGGTTAAAACCATTGGGTGACATGGAATGACCCCATCGCATTAAAAATCTGTCAAGCATTTCCAAAGTTATCGATCGGAAACCAGATTTGTATTTTTTTAACGTATTTAATGAGCCATGACCTTTGACCTTCATACTCCGACTTTGTCGTCAAGGGGATAATAAGAATTCAGAACACAGACAAGGCATTGACGCGAAATCGTCAATGAAACAAAAAAGAAGAATAACCCCTTCTTTACATCCGCTATCACTAAACGAGCGGTAGGACCAGTGAAATCCTCAGCAGTGCCAGGGGACAGCGCAGGACGTACCTGTAGGAATGGGTGTTGACATCTCTGGAGATGATTTATGAGCAAGACTCTGTCTCTCGGCATGTAATCTCTCGATATGTCTTGTGATGTCATTTTGGCGATCGGCGGTGTAGAAGCATTTGTTGCAAGCGTATTTTTTCCGAGGATGGGAATGCCGAAGGTGGTCTTCAAGGTCCTTCAATGCATTGAATTCGCGAGGACATTGCGTACATCTCATCCAGGTATCGCTTTTTTCACCTGCTTTTGGCATGGTGCACGAGTCAGATATTCCTATATAGGGAGAAAAAGAAGAAACATTGGAGAACATTATCCTTATGTGGAAATGAGGTACCTTATGCATATAGTCAGATGTCACATCGCTCAGGACATCAAGGACATAAAATGGCCCCAACACATCAATTGCTACAGGTACGTCCCATGGGAGCCTCGCCATTTTGTGTATACTTGAAGTGGTGCTCGCGGGTGCCGAGATCCTGGCCTCACATACAAGGCAAAGCTTGCATCAATTAAAGTTCAACATCAGTCTGCAGCCTGGTTCTGATCACCCGGCCTCTCGCAGGCCGGCCTGTGCGCAAACAATTACAAGAGAGCTAGCATCGATTGCGAAGTTCATGACAATGATACTGTATAACGCCGACCCTGATAATATGTGCATGGAACCATACATATCCTGTCGGTAATTAAATGTTTCGATTGAAGTTTTAATAAAAGCTTGGGGTTGAATATTTTTTTCTGTGTAAATGACAGTTAGATCTAGCTTTATAGGCTGCCGCTGCTCCGCCGCTCGCCTGGCTGTGAACGAAATTGCTCAAGCGCCGCTGTTGCTGGTCGCTGCACGGCTGTTGTTGGTTGCTGCACGGCTGGCGCTGGCAGTCGTTGTGTGGGCATTTTTGGTGGGCATCGGAAGCAAAATGAGTGGCCGCTATATTCCAACATTATGTTGGCAGAAATTTGAAAAGACAAACAATTTATTTTTATATAAATGTAATCTTTTTTGAGCGGGAAAATACTTGTATCAGAACTCGTTCGTAGCGTCAAAATTCATTTTACCGGGGAAGAAATAAAGCGGCAGCAACTTTTTTATTGGAAAATGGAAACGTAATACCAAGATATTTTTTTCCTTCAATTAGGAGACAACGTGTTTCCGCTGTTATCAACTTCAGAAAATCAGAGGTTGAGAGAACGAATGTTATACCTTGTTAAAAAAAGGTAAATAATAATAGCTCTTACTCCTTCTAAAAGGAGTGCCGCGCTGTCTATATAAAAATGATACTTAATTATATTCCAACACTATGTCGGCAGAAATTTGAAAAGACAATTTATTTTATGTAAGTGTAATCTTTTTCGAGCGGAAAAATACTTGTATTAAAACCCGCTCGTAGCGTCAGAAATTCATTAACCGGTTAAGAAATAAAGCGACCGCACCATTTTAGGCCAAATAAAAAAAAAACATGTTTAGCGTCCTGTTTTTTCGAAAAATAGGAAGGAGGAGGCCCTTTTTTTTTTTTTTTTTCTTTCAAAATGGCCGCTCAAAATGGCCGATCGGTACATTTTCCCAGACAGTTGGGGCTATTTTTTTAAGATGGCCGGCGACAATTTTTTTTTTTTTTAAATCAGAAATAGAGCCATTTTAGCAGTGTTTTTCATGTTTTTTTCTTTAAAAAAAAAAAATAGAAGGCGGGCCCCAAAAAGGAAGCGGGCGGGGACGCTAAACATGTATATTTCTTTTAATGGTCTTATTGGAAAATGGAAATGTAATATCAAGATATTTTGTTTCTTCAATTAGGAGACAATGAGTTTCCGCTGTTATATCAACTTCAGAAAATCAGAGGTTGAGAGAACGATGTTATACCTTGTTTAAAAAGATAAATAAAAATAGCTCTTACTCCTTCCAAAAGTGCTCCGCGCTGTCTATATAAAATGATACTTATTCATATTCCAACACTATGTCGGCAGAAATTTGAAAAGACAAACAATTTAATTTATATAAATGTAATCTTTTTCGAGCGGGGAAAATACTTGTATTAAACCCCACTCGTAGCGTCAAAATTCATTTTAACGGTTAAGAAATAAAGCGACATCAACTTTTTTTTATTGGAAAATGGAAACGTAATACCAAGATATTTTTTTCTTCAATTAGGAGACGTGTTTCCGCTTCAGAAAATCAGAAGTTAAGAGAACGAATGTTATACCTTGTTTAAAAAGATAAATAAAAATAGTTCTTACTCCTTCTAAAAGTGCGCCGCGCTGTTGGACCTTATGAGGCATAGACACTTTGGCAGACATTTGAAATCACGCATATGTGATTAATCGCCAGCAGTCTTGGGCGTGCTTTTTTAATCGCCCAATTCCAAGACCATTCCAGAATGACCCACATTCTGTGCGCATTCTGGAATGCCCCTTTGTTCTCTAGACAACAGGCGCAGATCGCATTGATTTTTTGAGAATGTTGCTAGAATAGGGGCATTCGGGAAACATTCCAGAAAGCTTAACACTTTGGAGACGACGGGCTTCTACAGAAGCCGAGCGAGTTGTTAAGTCTGTGACGACGAGCTTCTACAGAAGCCGAGATGTATCCCTAATATTTCGACAAAGTTTTCCAGCTTATTATCAGCTATTATGTGTACCATTAGGCGCCTTGGATTAATTCTCATGTGCGAGAAGCTGCGTGTTTTTAACCTGAGAGCGCATGCATGAAAGCCGTATTGAGTTAATCCCGGATGCACGATTTGCCCACGAGAAGACGCATTGTGTGTGTCCGAACACCGTAACGTCCTTTTCAAGCCAGAAAATTTTCAACCCATTGAAAGATTCGTCATACTTGTTTAGCTCCCTCTGCGGCTAAACTAAGTTATTTAGCTTAGCTTGAGTTCGTGTCTAATTAACACTGTACTCTGTATGTTTGGCTTGGATCATTATGCACAATAAAAACACCGTTTAAAAGGGTTGTTTACAAGTAATAAGACCTGTTTAAAATAATTCAACAAGCTGTTGTATTGTAATGAACTGTTAGCATTTTAAACAATTGCGTTTTATCTGTGTATATATAACCGAATTAATTTTTAAAAAGTAGATTTTTTTCGGGGAGGTAACTTGGAGGTGTCAATCTAGACACACGGGTTATGGGCGCCCCATTCAAATTTAATTCTCCAACAATTAATGGAAATAAAGACTGGTGGGTTTTTTTCTATCTCGCCGTTAAAAACAATTACGTGCTGGCCATAAAGCCAATGTGTTGATTCATGAATTCTTGTTTGGAGACTATGCTATTCCATTGTCATTTAACCCGTTCAGCTCGGAATTATTCAGCCTGATAGCCACCTCACGGGAACCTAGCGCATGCGCAGATCATTTGGCAATCTGGCTTTGTCTCGTCGAGAGCACGTTGCTCTGCTGTGCTCCAAGCCTCTCAGTTCTTTCAGCTCTTTCGTAGGGTTTTCTTCTTCGTTATCTTTTCTTCTTCTTCTTCGCCTCCTTCTTATTTTGTTTCTCTTCTTTCTCTTCCGCATCTTTTCTTTTTTCTTCTCACTCCTATCCCCCCTTCTTCTTCTTCTTCTTCTTCTTCTCCTTCTTCTTCTTCTTCTTCATCTCTTTTTATTTAGATACTCAATTTTATGAGAAAAATACACAATTTATAAAAAATAAAAGATTTGAATGTATATCTTTCAATGTTGCATCAAATTAATATGAAATAGTATATCAGCCTAAATTGACGGTTATAATGTCGGACATTATACTTTAGCGAAAATATACAAACATGATGAAATGAAACTAAAGAATAATCCAGAACGGGGGGAGGGGGGTGAAAGGAGAGACAAAATAGCATAATAATGAATAAATACAGTACAGACTATAACACGATGCGTCTAACTTTCTCTCTCTCTCTCTCTCTCTTTCTTTCTCTCTCTCTCTCTCTCTCTGTCCGTCTGTCTTTCTCTCTCTGGCTTTCTCTCTCTTATTTTGTTCTTCTTCTTTATCCTCCGCATCTTTTCTTTTTTCTTCTCACTCCTATTCCCCCTTCTTCTTCTTCTCCTTCTTCTTCTTCTTCTTCATCTCTTTTTATTTAGATACTCAATTTTATGAGAAAAATGCACAATTTATAAAAAATAAAAGATTTGTATGTAAATCCGTCGCTGTTTTCACGAAGTGACGGTAGTGAAAAAAAATTGCATTCACTTTGCGTTACGATTTTCCTCACTACCGTCACTTCGTGAAAACAAGGACGATATCTTTCAATGTTGCATCAAATTAATATGAAATAGTATATCAGCCTAAATTGACGGTTATAATGTCGGACATTATACTTTAGTGAAAATACACAAACATGATAAAATGAAACTAAAGAATAATCCAGAACGGGGGGGGGGGGGGGGGGGGGGGGTGAAAGGAGAGACAACATAGCATAATAATAAATAAATACAGTACAGACTATAACACGTTGCGCCCAACTTTCTCTCTCTCTCTCTCTATATATATCTCTCTCTTTCTTTCTCTCTCTCTCTCTGTCCGTCTGTCTTTCTCTCTCTGTCTTTCTCTCTCTTATTTTGTTCTTCTTCTTTCTCCTCCGCATCTTTTCTTTTTTCTTCTCACTCCTATTCCCCCTTCTTCTTCTTCTTCTTCTTCTCCCTCTTCTTCTTCCTCTTCATAGGCTCTTTTTATTTAGATACTCAATTTTATGAGAAAAATACACAATTTATAAAAAGTAAAAGATTTTGTATGTAAATCTCTGTTGCATCAAATTAATATGAAATAGTTTATCAGCCTAAAATGACGGTTATAATATAATTATGTCGGACATTATACTTTAGCGAAAAGATATAGACATGATAAAATGAAGCTAAAGAAGAATACAGAATGGGGGGCGGATGAAAGGAGAGACAAACTAGCATAATAATAAATAAATACAGTAAAGACTATAATTTATA